>JAIUND010000099.1:0-122563 GCA_034699125.1 Gisinianus flammeolus | reverse complement strand
CCCCCCCCCCCCCCCCCCCCCCCCCCCGATTACATCAAATAAAATGTAAGGATTGTGCTTTGACTTTGCCTGCGCTTAACTATATGAGTATATGTATATTTATATATGTAGGCATTGGATAAGGAATGATGATAACATGTGTTGTGTGGAATTCATCGGTGTTTAAATAGCGGAGGAGCAGTTTGAGGTAGACCGGACAAGATGATCTGAGTTTCCAGAGTACCCAGTTCAGTTCCTCCCCTACCTGCTTCACTTTAATCTCGCGTTCAGAAAATCCTGGATCCCAAACATTATACATCATAAACTCCATTCCATTACCCTTATTTACTGAAACCCTGATCTGATTTAAAGAATTTTTTTTTTTTACTTCATCAACTCTCGAGCAACTTTCACAATTCAAATCCATGCCATGCTGCTGAGTGTTAGGCCAGCATGTGTTCACTCTACTGTCGATTGTCATCGTACAAAATGTGATTTGATATACAGATATATCTATGAGTCTGTTCCAGACAGGATTGGAATGAAAACCCCTTCAAAAAGTATCAGAGTATTCGTTCATAAAGAACAGTACCAAAGTTTTTAGGTTCAGTCGACTTGAAATCTGAAATTCCAATTCTTCTCTCAACGCACTCAGTATACACAATATCTGTACATATATACTTTAAGAGAGTTTACCTCCATCTTGAAATTCACACGGGTCCACCGTATCAACTTTTATTTTATATTATTTTATTTAACTCACAATTTTAACATTGTTACTTCTAACCGTTTCAATTAATGATAAAATCCTAACTAACCGTATACTGGGTCGCTTGGCCACCATTATAATAATGGCAGTAACTTTTGTAATAAAGTTTTCTCTCTCTCTGAATGCAAAATTTGAGTTTCAACTTAAGAATTTGACGGGGACTGACAGACTGACTTGTGAGTGTGCGAGTTCCCCATTTTCCCCGTTTTCCCCGTTTTCCCCTGCCTCTGTTTACTTTCAATTCTATTTTGTACAGGGAGAGGTTTGGAAAATTATATTATCATGTGAACATGGAAATGAGGATGATGAACAAGAATAGAGAATAAAGAATGATGGGAAAAGAATGCTAGAAAACAAGAAGACAAATGTGCAAAGGGTGTGTAGTAATAGTAAGGTGATAAACTATGGGTTATACAGTCATCAAGATTTATATGGACCATTCAATTGAATTAGAAATATGAGTTGGTTCGTTGGTCTGTCCGTTTTCCCCCTTTCTCTTTCTCTATTTCTCTCTTCCGCTCTTTCGTTCTACAACTCTCAATGCGACTTTCCACACAGAACAAACGGAAAGTGTATTTTATTTGAGTCGTATGAAATGGGGGAAATTTGCTCTGTTTGGGTGGGGGTTTGTCTGTCTGTATGTGCGCTTAATGTTAGTGGGTAAACGTGAGGAGGAAGAGACGGATCATACGTATAATTCAGAATTCAGAATGTCTTTTCGGAGGCGGTAAGGAGCAGTCGTGGCAGTCGTGGCAGTAGGGAATGGGAGCGAATGAACAAGGAAGCAAACGAGTCTTCCAGACGGAGAGAGAGCGAGAAAGAGAGAGAGAGAAGAGAGACAAGGATCGAGAGATGAGTTTGTTTTCGTTAGGGTGGTCGAGATCTTTTGCCATTGCCACGGCTTTGTATAAAACCTGATAGAAATATTCACAAGCTTCTCAGTTGAATTTGAAAGTTTGACTCATCCTGTTCCGGAACCGTCCTCGTTCGCTCGTTTGCTCGTTCGCTCGTTCGCTCGCTCGTTCGCTCGCTCGTTTGTGGTACTCAGGACCAAGAGACGAAGATCTCTGTTATCTTCACGTGTTCCTTTCATAACGGATACATTTCCTCCAGTTGGACCTCCCCCACTTTCTCTTTTTTCTTTTTGTTCCCTCTCCCCTCCCTTGTTCTAGTAATAAAATACCGACCTGGATAAACAAAATATATACAAGAACAGAGATTGACGCAATTCCCTCCGAAAGCTCTCCCTTTTCTCAAATGTGGCCCATGACGATGCTCCCATTTGTCATTTTAACAACAACTCAGATTCTCTCCACAACCTGTAAGTACACACACTTTTCTCACTTCTTCTTTCTTTTCTCATGAAAATTTACTGTTCGTCATTCCGTCATGACTTTCAGTTATCACTTCCAAAAAATATAAACCGCTTCCTTTTTCTTGTGTATTCTGTATCCGCTTGAGAATACTGATAACAAAACGTACAGTCATATACGATACTTAAACAAGATCCAAATTCGACTATACAACAAATTGAATTGAATTGAATTGATAAATTCTATACTGACCTCTTGAGGGAAAGGAGAAGGTCAGAGGGAGTGTTCAAACAAATGTTTTGTCATCGTGTGACCAAAAAAGAGAAGATATGAAAAAATTCCAATTGGAAATGGAAATGGAAACGTCAGGTTCCGCTGAAAGTTCCAAAAATATTTCATATTCGACTGTAAAGCGATTCTTTGGAGAAATTGAATATTCATAAACGATAAACCGGAGAGACAGGGAAAAGTTTTCTTTTCTTTTTGTCTACAGTCGTCCTCAGCCGATATCTTTCAAGTAAAACCTTTCCAATATTTTTTTCCGTGTCTCTATGTGTATGTGATAAGATAATATTATGGCTATACATATATTACCTTGTGTTTCCATTCCCGTGTTTTAAAACCCTCACAGTGTACATGAACATACAGGAGAGTGGGCTAGTGAAATTCCGAGTGGAGATTCCATTTCCTTCCCATCATCATGGAAACATTTGTCGACTCACAATCAGAATTCAGAATGTTCAGTCCGTAGATTTACGATTTATTACAATAAATTATGGCGTCTCTGTCCCACAGAGACGGCCTTGAATATTGGGCTTCCAATTTTATGATTTGGATTTGGATTCGGGGGTAGTAAAGGCTCCCCGTCCTTGAAGTGTCTTCACTTAAAGGATTAGAAAGGAAAACATTGTGTGTGTGTATGATATTCAATATCAAATATCTCACTCACTTCTGTAAGATATGTAAAAAACTCCATGAGTTATTCCATATAATTTTGTGAAACCATCCAGACGAGGAAACATTTCCGATGCAGTGTCACATGCACTTGCATTCAGAGACTCACTCACTCCCACCCAATTCCCAACAAATCCCATAATGAATTCCTAGCTCAAATCTTTTTAAAAGTAAAAGTAAAAGTAAACCAGAGTTTTGTGTGTTTGTGTTTGTGTTTTCAGTTACAAATTCTTCGCTCAGCTCCAAGCCATAGAATTTTCTGTTGTACTTACCAAGATACTTTGATGCTCTTTACTTTTTTCGTACATACTGAACACGGAAATATTCTTCTTCTGAAAGGCTTGTCAGAGCCTGAAAGAAATAAACAAGAAACTTTTGAATTTGTGTATGAGTGAAAGAGTGAATGATTGTGTGTGTACAATGTGTACATACATCTGTACTTGCTCCTCGATTCCTCATCGAACCTACATTGAAAACTGTACGGGATTTACAAGAGAGATTCCATGAATATCTGTACTCACATCCACTTGATATATCGTGAGTTTAATTCCGTCAGCTTCTTTTCCCTTTTACATTCAACATTTAACTAGAAAGTAAAGTAGAAAGATTCTGTTCTGACTTTTGAATTCTTTATAAAATATTGGGAGGGAGAGAGAGAGAAATTTATTACACGTACATATAGCCTCGACACTACTCGACAGGAAAAAATCATTTTTCTCTGCTTCAATCCCCGTCAAATGTTTTCAAATGTCTGCTCGATCTCGATTGGAGTGTGTGAACGTGTGAACATGTGAACGTGTTTATATTATATCCATATAGGTCAGCTACATATATTATACATATATATATATATATGAAAGCCAAACGGCATTTAATGGTTTCAATGAAACGAATCTGTTTGAGTTGTTCTCGAGTTTCTAATCCTGAAATCCTAATGGGATCAGCCCATAATATTTCTACAGCATGTCATTTATTTCTCCACTCTGAAATTTCTTCCTGATGGATTTCGTCTAAAGGCCATGGGAAGTCTAAATGAAATGAGAAAAACGTCCTCCTCCACCTCCTCCCAATTTCCCCCTCCATTCTCTCTTCCCCTATGTAGCCGTCGTCATAAAAAAGTATCTCAATAATGTCATACTCATATAGACAGACAGACAAACGACAGCAGTCTCTGAAGATAATTACGTGTAATTACTCTCTTGAACTGTTGAACTTTCTTTACTTACTTTTCCCTTTTGTTTCCATTTTCATTTTGTTCTTGGATAGAGAGAGAGAGGGAGAGTGAGGGGGAGAGAGAGAGAGAAAAGGAGAATGAGAAGAAAAAAGATGGAGATTCCAGATGAAGAAATCATAACCGAATTTTCACCTTCTGTTACTCCATTCCACCACACACAAAAATATTTGACTCTCTCTCTGTCTAGAATTTCCATTCAATTTCAAAGTATTTTATCTGTTTTTGTTTTTGCTTTTGTTTTCATGAATGAATGAATGAAGCGGGGATGGGTTGGTGTTGCGGTTCGTTCGTTGATAGGGAGGAAATGGTGACAGAAATGTGGGCGAGACTTTTGTCTGTATTATTTGTGATTATGTTTCACAAATGTGTCGCAACAACAATACGAGTGCAAAATACATTGAGAAAAACAAAAAAGTGGAAAATAAAACAAGGGAAGCGGCGAAACAAAAGGGGAAAAAATGAATGTTGTTATGAAATTATTCTGCGAGAAAATACAAGAAAAGGGGAAAACAAAAGAAATGATATTTGTTCTAAATTATGTACAGTCGTTCTAAATTATAGACTTCAAACGAACGACTTAGGGAAACATGGAAAATGAATAAAAACAAGAGACCTGACAAACGTCCCTTCGCCCAATCTGGAACTAACAATTAAGAATGATAAAAACATGGGGTGACATCGTCGCGGAGGAAATTCTTGAGGATTCAAAATGAAAATGAATGAAGGAGTGGAGTGAGTAGCAGTAGCTCATTGATTTTGACGTTATTTCTGTGTAGGAGACAAAGTGACATTTTTCTATTTTGCAGAAGGATTTTGTAGACTAACCTGTTTGAGGTTGACATGACGACGGCTATACTTTTAAAAGAGAGAAAAGTTCCTTTCTTTTTTCCCCTCTCTTTCTCTCTTTCTCTCTCTCACTCTCTCTGTTTTCTCTTCCTTCCTTTCTTGCTTTCTCCCTCTCAATTCCTCTTTCGTCGCGTCTTCTCGCAGTTTCTATTGCCATTTGACTTTATTCCCTCAAAACTTCACGTACTTTCTCTTTGTTACGGTAAACAACAAATCGGCGGTAGAGGAAGCGAGGGAGCGAGCAAGGAACCGAGCGACGACCGGGCGACCGGCGAAGAAATCGACTGACAGATTTAATGTCGCTGAATTCCACGTCCGTTTTTTCCCCAAGGCAAAAAACGAGGAACGTAACAAAACGGACGTCCAAGTGTATTCTTGTGTCTACAGAGTCTGGACTGTCTTTCTCGTTTGGATTGACACACTCAATCAAAACCACTCTCTATTCTCCATTTCTTTTCTCCCTCTCTCTTTCCCATTGTCATCGTCATCGTCACTGTACTCACGTCCAGTTCCCTCCTTGAACGGTACATATTCTCCACGTAACCACCCATCTCCACAATCCATCCACAGACCTCCTCATACAGTAAACATATGTATATGTATAAATAAATAACACCCGTTTGTACTTGGTCGCCGAGTCTACGGCTACGCCTATCTTCTTACATACTACCGACTGTCATAACATTTCCCTTTCTCTCTCTCTCTCTCCCTTCGTCTGTCCATCCATGTGTACACAAGTAGACGAGAGTTTTTTCCGCACGTGTTTCTTGTCAGAATCTGTTTTTATTATTGGGCCATCTTACGTGGTGTATCTTTGTCATTCTCTCTCTCTACCCGTCCGTAGTTTTCTGTTTCATCGGAGTTCATCCAGCACCAGTCCGATTCGTTGTTCATTGTTTTCCATTAATTTAATCTGCAAAGGGAAGGGAAGAGCGCGTGAGTTTTCGAAGAAATATATAGAGCATTCAAAAGTGAAAGTCGTATATACAGATTACAGATATGGAAAAAATGACTCGGAGTCTTCCTGATGAGATTTATTTCACTTTCTCCAGTTGTAAATTTCTCAAATTCTTTCTCTATTTTTCTCTCATCCTTTTCCTCTCTGTCCCATTTGAACTGTGTGTAAAAGCAATGAAAATGAAAATATTTACTTTTCCGATGGAATAACATTTGTGGTGCGGACATGAAAGTGAATGAAATGTGAAATATTTTATGGCCAAAGATTGTAGAAAGCCCTCTTGCCATCGTCTCGAAGACGTGAGGAAATTCTTGTGTAATAATTCATGGCGGATGAAAGATGACGGAGATTCTTAATCCGAATCAGCTGACAAGAGTGAAAATATTATATATTATCCCCAGAGAAGAAGAAGGAAAAGTTCGTGTTTGCTTGCGTTGGGCCCGGAGGAGGATGGCGAATGAAGAATTTTTCAACAGCAGCAGGAGGTAGAAGAAGAAGAAGAGGAATTCCTCGTGGCTTCTACGCTGGGACTTGTCAATTCAAAGTTTATTCAGTAGTTTAGTGGTGGCTTGAGCTGCGCTCTTAATGAGAAACAAATCAAACATAGATTAGAATTAGACTACATCAACATACCAACAGCGACGCGGGTTCCCCATCAACAAACTTGCTAGCTCTACACACACACACACACAATATATCTGGTTAAATTAGCTTGTCTTGGATAAAACGATAATTTCCGTACACAAAATCTCCATGTACGGAAGTTTACTTTGGAATTTCCGTGTAGTTTACACATAATTTCGCATGCAAAACGAGTTTATTAGACACACCAGGAGAATTTATTCGTATTATGTCGAGAGCCATAGAGAGAGAGTGAGTGAAAGAGAGAGATCTCGACCCAAAAGACTGTTGAGAAATCCTGAATCGTGCGTGTAAATCAAGGAAACTTTATCACAAATTTTCACTCCAAAGCCCGTGTTTGATTTGTTTCCTCCGTACAGACAACACACCATGGAAAAGGTGTAGACAGGGGGTAAAGAGAGGGAGACAGAGATAGAGAGAGAGGGGGGGAGATTTTTTTAAATACAACCGAAAGCAGAGCACATGGCCTGGTTGCTTTTAGCGTTTGACACAGGAAAGTTGCTCTCCTCAAGATTAGAAGTTTGAATGTTGGGAGTGGGTGAAAGTATGGTATGGAGAGAGAGAGAGAGAGAAGAGTAGAGGACGGAGATGTATCTTTACCATCCTTTTCTCCCTCGTTGCTTCGTCGTCGTTTATATGACAGGAAGACTCTCGCGTGCTCTCTCAAACTTTCTGCTCTTTTGTCCTGTATGTTTTTGCATGGTAATTTATCTTGTAACGGGAAGATTGGATCTATTTATTCAGACATACCTCAATGCCTGCCTGCCTCCTCCTCCTCCTCCTCCTCCTCCCCCTCCCCCCTTCTCCATATAGACTCGCGGATAACGTTTCATATCCTCAAGTTCAACCATAATGCAGACGCATCCATTCCATTCCATCGCTCTCTCTTCCTTGGTATGACTCTCAAAATTCAGGAAAAACGGAAAACGGTAACGATAGGAACCAAATTTTTGATGAATATTTGAAATTAAAAATCCTATTTTCCAAATTTCAAAGTCTTTAGAAGAACCTCTTTGTAAGAAAAAAAGCGGCAAAAGTCGTAGGAATGAGATAAGTCGATGGAATGAAAAATCAGCAACCAAAGGACAATTTGGATGGATGTGCAATTTATGTGTTGTCCACCTAAATTGGCGGGATAAAGGGAAAGTTGCAATCGTTTGTATTTTGTAACCTCTTTGCTTTTGCTGATTGCAAGTTGGAGTTCTTTTGTATATAGTTTACAATTCAATTCAATTCAATTCAATACGAGATTCATTGTCTTCATTGAACTCTACAAGTAAAAAGTGGGATTTTTTTCAATGCTTTCCCACATTTCCTTTTTATATATCGCCTTTATCCTCGCGTTTTTAAAACATCATCCAGCTAAAATTTGACTACAAAGTACGCAGAATTTTTTGAAGTGAATTTTGTGTGTGGACTGACGGCGTAGCGATATTCCACCATGATAATTAAACTGTCATAAGATTGGCGCAAAACATAATTGGGAGTGAGTGTGTGGGTGGGTTCCCTTTTATGCATGCTACATTGTTTCTCCAGGGGAATGAAAGTGTTGAGTTTATTTTGACTATATGTATCTTATATATACAGATGCTGGTCCAGTGTGGTGTTACGAGTGCGCGTTCGGAAGCATTCCCGCGAGCATTGATGTATGCCGACCAGGAAATTTCAATGTGTCCAGCGTTCATACGGTACGACGTCGAAAATGTCCTCATTTTCCACAACTTCATATGATAATTCGTACATGAATGAAGCTCTCAAATGGGAATAGGGCTGTCGTCGTCAGGATTATATATCTTTATTTAAATTGTGCAATCTTTCTAATTTGCAGGTGAAATGCCCGTACGGCTGTGGTATCTCCATTATTTACGAATTTGGTAAATCAATATTTTCCTTTTGTTATTATTCTATATACTCTCTTTGTGTACACTGCATTTAATCACCCCACATTTTCCCTACATCCAGCCACATTTTTTTTATCCATATTCAAAGCCTTGTATTTTTATAATGATCCTTGATCTGAATGAGGATTCATTCTCATCATGCACATGTGTGTGACCTACACCTGCATGCAATACAACGGAAATAAATAAATAAGAAATTAAATCGTGAGTGTATAGGGAATGAAATGTGAGCGTGTAAAACTAGGTAGGGATAAGCTAACATGTAGAACTCGTGGAGTGCTTTTCCATTTGATTTCTCGCCTTTTGTTTTGGATGATGTGGTAAAGTGAGTGAGTGAGTGAGTGAGTCTCGCTTTCGACCGAGCTCGTAACAATTAACAATCCACCGACCGAATGTTCAATCTGAAGGCTCTCTGCCGTTAAAACATCACACGACAGACCACTTTGACATTCATTTGTACGATAAGTTGTGTGAAAGGCTCGAGATTCCATGTAATTCCCTCTGCAGAGATGAATAAAGTCCAATTAGATGCTTCATCGCCTGCCACATGCAAAACACCCGTACATATGATATGTACATGTGTATGTGCACATGGGAACGAGGATTGAAGTATAGGGAGACTCCAATTGGCTTTGGCCAGTCGGCTTTTTCATGTGTTTTTTCTTGTTTTGGATGATATGATAAATTGGAGAAAACGGGGTGGAGTTTCATTACCAGTTTTAGTCATGGTTAATTAAAACCAACACTTTCCTCGCCAGCATCAAAGTTTCACAGTTTGTTTCTCTTACATAGAAAGCGGGGAGGAAGACATTGAACGTTCGACAACAAAAGTAATGGAATAGAATTTCACATCAAAACAGATTTTTCCCTTTGTTCCGAATTTTTATCTGGTTACTATCGAAATGCAAAATGTGTGCTTTTTTTTTTATTTGCTATGTTCAGATTCTTGCACTCCTTGTCACTATACTTATCGGATATTGTTACCGTCACCGTATGCATGCTCACATGTTTTTATTTTCACGAGGGAACGTGAAACTGTACAGAATTTCGTTTTTGTCTAAATTAGTTTTTCTCTAAATTAGTTTTACTTTAATTGATTCATTTGAAAATAGTGTACAGATATTCCCCACTGTGTAGGCGGTAGTGTGGAGAATTCTATTGGATGAATGGCATTTTGCCTTGGAGTATTTCACTTTCCTTTTTACATATTTCAATACGATCTCCATCTTTTTAATTTCCGAAACGTACACTCGCCACTCAACTAAGTTTCCCGTCACGAGTCCATAAAATTTTAATTTCTTGAGCAGGAACGGTGTCAGTGAAACTGCTAAAGTGTTCATAACGGCAGGCAGACTCTGTTAGCAAAGATGGCCTCATTAGATCAGTCAGAGATGTATTGAATAATTATAACACGCTCATCTAATAAAGTTTGAATTGAATTGAATTGAATAATAATGTTTTGCTCGCATCCGTCCATGGGAACGTGTAAACGTTAAAGTAGTCGATACACACACACTATGTATCTGTACACGTACACCATGCACAGTGGGTGAATGGGTACAAGTACCACATGTAATTCTTCAGTCATTATTACACTCGTGCATGCCTAATGCCTAGTCAACTTTCTTGGTAAGTAATGTGAGAGTGGGCGGTCGATGGGTCGGAAGATTGGAAATTAATTGCTCACAACTTTCTAAGCCGTGCTTTTGTGTGTAATACTACATTGTATTTACAAGAAGAAATCATGAGTAGACAGGAAGTTTATGTAAACATTTCATTTTATTGCGTACTTTGTACAATATTTTGAATTTTCTATCTGTGTCTTGTTATGACCGGTGGAGAGTTCTTTCTCACAGACGTAATTAATTTGCACATGTGAATCAATATCCTCCGAGAGTTGATTTTATCTGTTTTTTTTGTATCTCTACCACAATTCAGACTAGCAGAATTTGTTTACCTTCCCATTTTTCAATTGGAATTACACATTAATTTATTTGGGTTCGTGGAAAATCTACCGTTTTAGTTTCTTGCTATTTTTCATTTAAAATTATTGTACGTAAATATACAATAAACTTGCTGGATTTCCTGGAAGCATGAGAGCTGATTGATAACTTTGTTGCTGTTTTCAAGCAAGAGAGAGAAAGAAAGAGAGACTTGACAGAGAGAGAGAAAGAGAGAGAGAGAGAGCGTCCCACGGACTCAATTCCAAATAAAATATTTGAGATGCTGTGAAAACATCAAGGTTTGTCTGTGTGAGCTAGTCCTCTTTACAAATTTTGATATCTTTTTCGAAAATATGTCCTGAAATTTTGAGGAGGGGAATCAGGGAATTCATTGTCAATGCATCATGCCATTTTTCTTGTCACTTGCACTCGTTTATTTTTCTCTTGTAACTATTTACCCTGTTCTCGGTTCCCAGTGTGTTTCCTTCCGTCTGCATACAAAATGACAGATAAAAAGCTTCAAACTTGATGGAATGAATCTGCTGACTGTCTATTGATTTGACGTGGGGGGGGGGGGGTTGTTCTTGTTCCTATGACACATCATATATCAACAACTCCTGAGTGATGCCTCAAAAGGAAAAAACGAAGAGACTTGTTGAAATTGAAAGTTGACTGCCAAGTGAATTGTGATTGTGTCAGAGGAACAAGTATTAAAAATCAAGCATGAAGGAATGGAGACGATTCATATAAATTATAAAGGACCACATTTGGTGAAAATGAAAGTTGGAACTTGGAGTATTCTGGTATTTCTGGTGGAGAAGTGCACAATTGACTATTGACTCATTGATTTCTCCAGATTCTTCTGTACGATGTAATAATGATGACAATGACCGTCGTCTCCCCATTGTAAGCACCGTGTAATAAAACTAATAAAAGATGAAGTCATTGTTGTTGTGCTGTTGTTGGAATTGAGGGAAATGGATTAGGAAGTGGATCAACATTTGTTGTTATTATATAACTGTGTTGAGATTGGGTTGATGGGGGAAGGGAGGAGGGGAGGGGGTCATAATGGAACATGAGTCTGTAGTCTGTAGGGACGACATTCAGCCAGATTCACAATGCCCAAATTTGCCAATGTGAAGACAGATAAAGGGAAGAAAAGGGAAGGTTTAAGAGGAGAGTATCTGTATGTATAGGGACGGGGACAAGGACGAGTGCGATGAGAGAGGAAGAGGAATGTGAGTTATATCTCACATTCTCCATTTTCCCCATCCCTCTTCCCTATAATTCAATTTGCTCAGTCGACATTTTTCGCTCTCTTTTATACATGTACAATAGTACTTTTACTCAGACTTTTCACTACTTTCCCTTTGATTACCTCCACTTCTCATTGAATAAAACTGTTCCAGTTCGAGACTGAGATTCGGATCCAGTTGGCCGAAACGAGGGCGAGCGAGCGAGCGAGCGAGCGAGCGAGAGAGAGAGAAAGAGAGAAAGAAAGAAAGAGAGAGACAGAGAGAAAGAGAAAGCGAGGGAAAGTAGAGAGATTATTACATTTACTGCAGGTTACTTACATTGGGCGCCCAAAGATTTATGACCAAGACCAAAACTCGTCCTTTTTAACTATTTCAACTATCGATGCTCTCACACTAAATCCAAAAGCTCCAACTTGTTCCTTCCTCGATCCCCGTATTCATTTAGACTATGGAAATCCGGATGGCAATTCACAATTTGCAATGGCCATTGTCAAACCTAAGTATAAAAAGTGTGTGTGTGTAAATGTCATCTGTACTTGTGGCTCTCCACTATTTGCTTGATCATGGGAAATTAAACCCCAGTGTTTTTTTACGACGACGAATCCTTGGCACAAAGTCTGCCCTTAAAGGCCATCATAATTTCTGGTAGCATCTATTGCGTCGTATCATGTCTATCGTTATTGTCTTGCTATTATAGTGGCACAAATAATCCATCTCCATATTTAAGTTACGAGTCTGTCCCCGTTTCATACCTCATTTGCTGTGCATTTCATGCATAACGTCAAGTATAAAACACAATTGACCATGTTCACGGCAAGAAAAAATAGTCGACTCACCGTAGTTTTCAAGACTTTATTTTCTTCTCGGGTTTTAGAGTTTATCCAACGAACGAACGAACGAACGAAACAGCGAGCGAACAAGTATGTACAATTACTGATGATCATGGTGGGGTGGAGTGAAGAGAACGAGCGACCGAGCGAGCGAGCGAATAAATTGAACAAAGGAATGAGGATAAACGATTTGATAGGGTTTGTAAAAAACAGAACAGTGACATAATCCTAATAAAATCCTCTCAAAGGAATAGTTTTTTTTTGTGAATTCTCCTCATTTTCTCCTATTCAAGTCAACCCAAATAATAATCGAGAGATATGATTCTCCACTTTACTCGTTATGTTAACAACTACATATACCTAGTTGTACAATATTTACAACTCGTACTCCATCCAAGTATGTACATATATCCAAGTGTGTACAAATGCCGACTTGTTCATTTAATGCCTTCATGCATCCATGTATTTCTTTATGTAGTATACCTATCTGTACATTCCCACCGTATTCTGTTCTTCCTTCTCCTGCATTTGGCTTCATTCTCCCTTCTTTTTTTATTGCCATTTCAGTTCATTCTAAAAATACAAACAAGTGTGGCTACTTTCATTCCCTCCATAAGAAAAATCAATGGAAAGGGAGTCGAGTTGGAGGATAAAAAATACAAAGATAATATTTTACTGTTTTCGCGATATTTTCTAGGCAAATTTTAATTGACAGCAACTTCAAAGCTGTACAATTCGTACAATAGAAAAAAGTAAATACAAAATCTCGAGTGTACCGATGTGTTTGTTATTGCAATAACAAAAAGTGGCATCAACTAATTATGACTAATTACGAATTTCCCCAACTGGAGAGTTGATTGTTCGATGGTTTGAATTGATGGTGTGAATCGGTGGATTGGTGATTCCCCGACCCTTTCCGTTATTCAAAGCATATAATTGATGGGGATATCGCTGTTCAAAAAGGTTGGAGGACTCGTAAACTCATTGATTTTGCCTGTTAAGCTGTGAGTAAAGTACATATAAGATATGTATAGGGAATGAAGGAAGGAAGGAAAGAGTGTACAGACAGTTGGGATGAGACTGAAGAAGACCTTTTTATTATTATTGTTATTATGACGATAACTTGGTTTGCTCTCCGTCGTCGAGGACTCTTGTACTGTACACGCTTCCCTACCCAATCCTTTCCCTTCCATCCCATTGCTCTTTCCCATAAACAATCGTCTCGAGAACGAGATTTGAACGCTTATTTATTGATTTTCCACCTAAATCTTTGTTATTACGCATGTAGGAAATCTGTGTGTGCATCAATCTACACATTCCCAAAAGCCGTTATCGGAGAGAGTGAGAGAGCGAGAATGAGCGAGTGGGCGAGAAGTGGGGAAAGTGGGGAAAGTAGGGAAAATGAGGGGAAAGTGGAGAAAGTAGAAATGTGCTTTGATGGTTCTTCTTTAGGTTTAGATATGGCAAGTTCCCATTGGGAACACTTTGTGCATGGATCTCCATCAAGATTGCGTCTCCCTTTCTTGTAATGACTTGGTAAATTACTCTGAGTTTGGTCGTATACAACGATGAGGAGCCATCAACTATCTATAACAGAACGTTAGTGGTAAGAGGAAACAAGTGATTTCATTTTAATTGACCAACCAACCAACCAACCATGTACCATGTACGATCACAGAGGTTTCGCGGTTCGGATTTGGGATTTAGTAAAGGGCTCGCATCCTCCGCATCTAATCGCATCTAATCTTCCATGCATAACGATAATTCATATCTTGGCAACCAACGCAGTCACAATTAAGAGCAAGGACAAAAGGACCTCCCCATGAAACATTATTGTTTCCCTCTCTCTCTCTCTCTCTCTCGTTCTCTCTCCTCCAACCACTCTCACATTTCTCTCTCTCTACGCCAAACTTTCGATAATTGGTTTAGCACTGAAAATTCCATACCTGAGGACAAAGTCCGATCTTTGTTTATCTTTTATACGATCAAAAACTCAATCCGGTAAACGCTTAAAATTTAATCCATTCAAGCATCCCATTTTTTAAACGAATTTGGATTCGGAAAAGAACGTGAAGCAGTGTGAAGACATTTTCTCTGAAAAGATTTTTGACTCGAAAATTCTCAGCTGAATTGAAGTTTTTACAGGGAACAGAACAGAGGACAAGAAATCACTCATAATTTTTGTATTGTATATGCTAAGTGTGAAAATATGCTGGCGGTAGAAACATTTTTAATGTGAACAGACAAACAGACGACGATGAGATGTATTTGCGATGGGTTTCAGAGAGAGATCACGCCTGATTTGTGCGACGAGGTGGCATATTATTATTATCCATCTCCGTTGGTTTCCTCAATTCTTTTTTTTTATTTGGCTTTATAGTCAAACAACTTGAAGAATCTGATCCTGCTCTTCCAGTTGCGACTCTTCTACGAGAGAAGAGAGCTCTAATAGACATCCTACATAATTCATCTAGACTCAATGAGTGCGTAGTTTTTCAGAGGGCCCAGTACCATACTAACACAGAGCCATATGTACTAGGTCTAACTCTAAGCCCTGAATCTGAAGCGAGATTGTCTCCCATCCAACGACAAACCCAAGCTGACGTCACTTAACATGTCTGTTTTTTACACAAACATATTTGACTATGCCAAGCTGCTTAGCTTAATTTGCCCTGCCTATCAGTCTGCCGGGCCGGGCCTCCTTGTTCGAGCTTACAAAGTATATAGTGCCGAAATATTGTAAGAGTAGATGATGATAAAATTTCAAAATATGATTCGGTATGTTCGATAGGATTTGCAGTGTAGATTATTTTCACTCTCCGAATTTCCAGGATACACTTGAAACGATGGAATGATTACTATGTATGGTGAAAAATGTAGGAATTTGAAATTCAACGGGATTCATATGCAAAGGGGCATAAATTTCCCCCTTGAAATTGGATTATAATACGTCGACTCATGACTTTGAAGCGTGAAGCGTGTGGAAACTCTGAATATGAAATCTCATATCTATTGTAGTGTTGAATTTACATTGTGACAACTCTGACATGAACTTAAAATAGGCATTATGCAAAACCATGTTTTGCTTATCCCGCACGTCAAATGGGGATCGAGAATTCACTACTCGTCATCCATATACACGACGACGACGACGACGACTCCCATCAAATATCTCTGCAATTTCATATATGAAAAGGATTTATTCAACGAATTAGTGTACACGGAGCAAGTCAATTAATTTTGCATACTTCCTCACTTAACTATGCAATATTTTAATCGTACCAATTATACCCACCATATTTATTGAATTTGAATCCAAATCTCCAAGCATTTCCTTTATTCAAAATTAGGAAATGTTCTGGAAATGTTCCACGTGCATGCAGAGTGTTGGAGAGGATATCACTCACAATCAGACTTACTTGTTGTTCCTTTTCCAGAATATTTATCTATATGCTCTGCATGATTTCCACATGATTTGACTCTACAGCAAGTCGACACGAGATACTGAACAAATACAAATAGAATGAAATAAATAAAACTCAAATATAATTTTAATCTCATATTTAAAGCTTTCTAAATTAAATTAAATGTAATTTCTTAGTCAATACTCAGTTCATAATCCTTTAATGGAAAAGTTACAAGCTCCAGTGCTGAGAGCAATTAAGCAATTTAGCATGTAAGCAATTAAATCAGCTTAAATTCTCTTTGTATGTTTGGGCAATCCCTGCAAATTATAAAGTAATCCATTTAATCGACCACATTTTTTTAAAAACAACATGTCATGAAATTTTCGGTTCAAAATTCTCTCCTTTAAAAAGAATAGAATACAAGGAAAATGTGGGCAATGAGTTTGAGGTTACCGCATAGAAATAAGGCTCACGGCTGGAAAGGGAGCTAATATTTCGAGTGCATTCTATACCTATTATATTATATTATTATAATATGTACGTTGCAAAAAGTACAGACTGACGGATGGATGGATGGGTACTATGTATTTACTATTTACTTTACCATTCACTCGGTTATTAATTATTTGCACAGTCGTTACAAGACAAACTATCTGTCAGTCTGACCACAAAGTCGTTTTGGTTCATAAATGATGAATGTTTATGGAATGCAGTCAGGAGCAGGAGCAGGAGCATCAGATGTTTGATGTCTCGGCTGAACTATGTCCTTGCTTGCTCAAAAATAACAATATATACCTACAAACAGTATTTACGAATTTTAATACAGCACATGTACATGTATTATATATTATGTATACATCATGGGATGGAGCGTGTAATGTAATATCTTGTACATGGGTACTATATGATACTATAGCTAGCTGTATTATGCCCTGACTCTCTTATTCTCTCCAGCTCCACGCAATATCGTTTTATTTACATTTACATTTCCGTCAACGGAATTACATTTCGACTTTTTTAATAGGATCTTTCCAGGATTTTTCAGGAATTAAATGAACTATTTTGTATTTCAATTCTTGTAAAACATTCATTCATTCATTCATCCATCGTAAATACAGTATACTGCCCGTATACTATATAGACTTGAGATTTGAGTAAACTCTTCAATAATGTGGAATTGTGTGTTTATAATTAAATGCTGGAATCCACTCAATTTGTACAAAATATGTTTTAGTTCAGTCAAAGTTATCAACTTTATCGTTATATCCAGTATTCACGGAGAATCGAAAGTGGAAATGAAAAAACGTGCTTTACAATTTCTGTATACAAATATATAGAGTTCTCTTTCTAAGGAGAAAGAGAGCGAGAGAGAGAGAGAGATGAGAAAAGTAGAGAGAGGAAGAGGAAGAAATAAAGAAATGAAGATATTGTAGAAAGGAAGAGATTAAACTTGAAAGTTTGTAGTTTTGGATGTGCTTCATATTTTTCATTTTGCATGCTCGTTTAATCACTCGTCTCTACGAACGAACGAACGAACGAACGAAGAGTTGAGTTCCTCAACAGAGTTGAAACAGAAATGAAAATCAATGCTCACTGTCCCGTTCTCGAGAGTACTTTCCTTTGTATTCTCTCCCCCCATTTAACTACCAAAAATCCCTTCTCTTCACAATATATGCTCGAGATCATGCACATTTTCTTTTTCACACATTCCCATCATTTAAGATAACTGTAGTTACCATTGTATTACTTCTTCGATATTCTAAAATTAAAAGCAAAACGTAAAAATCTTTTTTTTTTAAATTGTGGTATGTATTTTGTATGTTTGTTAATTTGTATGTAAATATTTGACTGTGAATTTCAGAACCAAATGCACTCCAAGCAATCTCCAGTCCTCTATCAAATGTTACGAGTCCAACGAGGACGACAATCAATGCAACATGGATAAGTCAAAAAAAGGATCTGGAGAATTACATCACTTTTGTGGCCCGTCAATGTGCAAATAAGAGATTGTCCAAACAAGCATGCGAGGTAAAAAATAAAAAATAAAACTGTGTATTCCGCAAAGAACAAGGAAGAGGAATGTAAATTTTAAATGTATTCATTCACCACGAGAATAAGACGAGATACTTCTGCACAATCATTTCTTCCATTCCATTTTTGAGTGTTATGAATGTGTGCATGCGTTTTCATGAGATGAGTGTGTGTCTGTGTGTGCTTCAAGATATGTCCCGCGTTTGCTTTCCCTTGATCTCTATTTTATGGTAATGGTGATGATATACTGCATTTCCCCTTTCATATACTTTCTGTTCTTGAGGCCTTTTTATTCAAATCCACAGCATGAGACAAATATCGTGACACAGACTGGTTTCCCTCCAGTCATCTTCTGACACTCTGCCTCATTTGACAAATTATTACGTCCAATTTTTAGTACATAGGTAGGTAAAAAACTCTGGGTTTGTGGTATTTTTTTGCCCGTTACCTAATTCCCCTTTTCCGTGTGCAAAGTCAATGTCGGAGGATTTATTTCCCTATCCAACAGATCACATATTCATTTTACATGTTAAATAACTTAAATAGATAATATACGATAATAGATTGAATATATGCGAAGGAATGACTACTGGAACTAGAACTTTCCTCCATTTCCTCTCAAGATTTGTGTGTTTTGTGAGTGGGGCTGCTGCATGGCTCATGTGTGTAAACTTTGAGAATGCAATATGATTTTTAAGATGATAGTTTGACTGGAAATTAATTGGACTTGATCCGTCCGTCGCCATTAGACACAAATCCAAGTCCCAACTCTTGATGGACCGCCGCGCGGTGTCTTGTGAGTCCTTTCCAGAAATAAGAGATTTTCATCAAAATTAGATTAGCACATTTGAAGATGATGATGACAAAGTCCTCTGTATGTAGACTCTGTAGCCATCTCTATTTGTATACATATACGATATATATGGGTACATAAGTATATGTGTGGGTATAGTATATACTTGTACTTACACGAGTGATGGCCCTCCAGTGGAGGGCCTCCACCGTCATCCGGCGCAGTGTAGTCGTCGTCCCGAGGTTTGTTGTTGTACAACTCCTGCCTGCCCCATGTCCTCGTCATGCTTTCATAATCGGGTTTTATCATAATCCGATCTGAGTCTTCCAGTCTCACAAAAGCATGTTATATGAGTAAATTGTAGAAATCTTAAATTGCCTCCAGAAATGTGTCCACTGGCAGGCGGCAAACGTACCGACACAGACTATTATTATTATTATTATTATTACACTGGATTGTCGAAGACTATATATACTATAGAAAAACATATGTCGTTTAGAAAGGGAAAGCGCTTGAGACTTCAAACATATACATGGCAATAATATTATTGTGCTTAGTGAAGGGAAAACTGGTGTGAAAATGTAAATGTTAATATCAATGGATATATAATAATATATGTATGCGTTCAGAGTTGATGTAGATGTACAGAGAGTGTATATGTAAGTAAGCTGTGAGGCGGGGAGGAGAGAGAGATCCTGTTGGCCGAGGAAATTCTATTTGCATGGCATGAAATGAAAGACGAGAGAAAGGGACAAAGTGGGATGCACATCATATCGTATATACTGTATACATATTTATAACATGGCCAAAACTAAAACTTTCACAAAACTTTCATTTTATATTTTTGTCTTAAAAACTTTTAAGTTAAAAACCAGAGTGTATACATGCACATAGAAAGTATGTAGATTGTAGAATGTAGAATGTACATCAGTATAGAATATAGATCGTAAGATATCATGATAACAAGTATATATATATATATATATGCTCAAGCTCGTATGAGATTCTCAAGATTTCCAGTCCGTATCAGCTTAAGTTATTATCCCTTGTTCTTTGTTATCAAAAACAAAATATTTTCTCAAACTATATCCTTGAAAAACTTGTTAAGTAAAGTAGAACCTTGAATAACCATGCAGATAATCTTATTTACTTACATAATATTTATAGTGTTTAATTCATGGTAAAATCTAAGATGATGGCATTCTCAATTCATTAGGTTTTTATTAATAGCCAGTCATTTAATCAATTATGTTTTTTGTTTTTGTGACTTTCTATAGATTAAAGAGTTTACAAATGTGCACCACGAGGAATGTTACTGCTCATCAGGTTATTTTTATTATCTAACGATAAATTACGTAATTTCATCTTACAATTTTAAAAGAATACAAAAATGACAGTATATGTACTTATGTATATGATTATGCAATTTGTGTTCACATTTCAGATTACTGCAATGGACAATTATCGTTTTCCCCGAGCAGTTCCTTCCCCAGCCTCGTACTACTTATTCTACTAAATATCATGTGTATTTCTCAATCTCTTTCCAGTCCGAATCTCTTTTCACCTGATCACTAACAACTTATTTGTTGTATGTATACTGTGTATATTCAAGGGAAACGGGGTACAAACAAAATTATATGAAATCAACAAAAAAAATTCATCCGACTATTATATACGAAGATGCTGGCAGAAAAAGAAATTACTCAATATTATATACCACGTATAGTATACGTACAAAATATATTTATGATTGAAACAAAGTACTGTCGGATTTTTAATAACTAAGCCTTTCTCTCCTCATTTAGGAATTCTTGCCCATTTCAAATACATTGAGTGAGAGGAGCTACGAAGGAGTGAGAAAAGCTTAGTTATTAAAAATCCGACAGTACGTAATGTAACTAATGTTGTGTTTAAGAACATATGCATACTTACTACAGTTTGTGTATCTTGCTTTTTTCATTTTGATTCAATTTTGAATAGCCCGTAAAAACAGAGAGGCGCACACATGCAGTCCTATATACTTAAGTAAAAGTACTTATATGTAGCTGCTGATGTATCTAATGTGCACATATATAATTTTGCACATGAAAGAATGTTTAGTAACTCCATTCAACTATTATTATGCATGTAAAGAAGTAAGGAAGAATGTGTGCATGTGCATGTGGATGAATGTATTTTTGAAAAGTATTCCGGACTTTTTTTTATCATTTTATCATGAACCATTATTATGTATTTTGTCAATGTTATTGTTGTTGTTTATTTACCTGAAAAAAAAGAAATTTGGATGTGTTCAAAGGAAATGATATTTTCTCACCCATACAGAACAGACAGGTCTGTCTCGTTTCACTTGAGTAAAACAAACAGCCAACAAGTTTCACTAACTAGTTTCAGAATCATTTATAAAACTGTACAAGATAAAGTAAGATAAAATGGTATGAGGTAGAGAAAGCCTTGATAGTATAAAATGTACTTAAATTATTCTCTTGTGCACTGCTGAGTTTTCTTTTTTCAATTTTTTTTTTTTTGAAAAATCTTAATTTCAAGTACAAATAAATTGTTACTTACATGACATGACGACGATATTTTAGTATAAGAACAATGGCATATGAAAAAATGTAAACACATATAATTTTAGCACGCTTCTATAGTTTTAGTGTAAAATCTGTATGTACGATATACATATGTATATATATATATGGATATGATGAAATGTAAGTAATGACTTGGGTATGTATAGTCACATGGTATATGACTGCTAAATATTATACCAACAAATTTTTAACTGAGTAAAAATCAAGTAAAATATTACAAACAAATAACTCCTTCTCCACAGGTACACTTCTATACTTCTACTTACTTTTTATTGCATATAGAAATACCAAACATGTGTGCATGCATTCATTTATCTAATATCTTCCAGGCATAATAATTACTCACATAACTGTAATATAAGTACTTAATCAGTACTTAAGTAATAGGTATATTCAACCCAAAACATATTCTTTACAATGTATATTATCTATGTGCACACGTCAGTCAACTCTCTTTTATTATTATTATACTCTATAATATATACAAGAAAACAGCCCGTCGCTTCCAGCGTCCTGAAGCATCATATACATTGTAAAGTTCCTCCTCAAAAAATATTGACTTAGGAGAATTGGAAACGAATTAAGTATACAAATCTTCCCGTTAATTGGGTTTTACCCGTTAATTTGCTTCTCATTCTCCTCGTTAATTCAGCTCCCACCCGTTAATTAATTTCCCTCAGTTAACTAGTAACCCCCGTTAATTGGCCTGTGCCCCGTTTCAGTTTCCCCCTGTTAATTGAGTTTCCTCTCGTTCAAATTTAACTTGTTTCCCCCCGTAAATTCTGATGAAGAACTGATTAATTTCCCTCAAAAGTCGTTGAAAGCCCATCGCATTGTTTTTTTTTGTCCAATGGTCTAATTTTCTACACTTCTCATCTCATTTTGAGCAGTGTAGTATATATATAGTGCAGTAGCTAATCTACACTTCGACACTCCGCGAGACAAAATTTGCAGCCCATTCGCACTCACATGAAAGGAATGGGAAAAACACAGGGCACTTAGTCGCACAATAAGTTCCTATTTGTGGGAACAGGGCCTTATGAGTATGAAGAGGCCAAGTCTCTAAGTTCAATAGTTTAGACGGAGTTCGGAGCAACATAAACATCGGCGCTATCTGCTTATAGCAGAGATAGAGATAGCAAAACTCACATTAAAATGTTTACTTTCAAGATTGTCTGAAAATGAAGAATAGGAAGCAGTTCCGGTTTCTTGTTAAAGATTGACGGACAATCATTGTGAAGGAATTCTTTTGTAAAGTTGAAATAGAGAGACGGCGACGTTTTTGTTTACTCATATGTATTGATTTGATTGATCTATGTGTAAGTATATGTAGAATCGTTATCATTAGGAATCGGTAGACGAATGATGATGCTTTTCTTTGGGGATGTCATTATAGACAATGAGGTCGGTCTGCTTGGATTGACTGACTATTTAATGAGCATCATTGAGGATATCCCGAGAGAAAAGGATGATGCATGCTCATGCTCCCGACTCTCAGCAGTTCTCCTCCCGCGATGATTCCATTTACAAAAAATCGTATTGTGCACAGTATCTATGTACATACATGCTTTTCCACGTAAAGAAAATGTCCATCATCTTGACTAAAAATAGTATAGTCTATATTTTGCATACACGATTCTGTGACTGTGTTTACTTAATGATCGGCTAGAGAGAATATATTTTGGATTCACTCACAAGTATTCAGTAGTATCTATAAGTATATCTTAAGTGCTATTATTTTATGATGTCCATTTATTATTTTGAGAACTTGCAAATTCAAATAGAACTATATATTACTGACATACTCTGTCGAGTTAACAAGGATGGTAAGTAAACTGGGATGTGCTCAATAGCTCAATTAAAACGTTTGGTTATAGTTATACATATTTATGATGGCGGGACAACTGCTTTCAATGGAGAGAAAGCAGTTGACAGTTACATTATGGATTGTAAATACTCGTGTATATAGCCTATCAAATTTGACCAGAAAAAACATGGCGTGTCTATGAATTCAACAACTAAAATTGCATGTACTTACTTAAGTATAAGCAATTAAATAAGTTGGTTACATGATAAAAGAATGCAATTTCCTTATTGTATGTACGTGAGTACAGTTGTACCTATGTAGTATAGTATACAGTAATGAAATATTTATGCACTGTACTAGCATGCCTATAAGTGCCACTGCGCCTCTGCCTACTCTCAAAAAATGAGCAAGTTTGAAAAAAAATTAAAGCTTTAATAAAAAAAACAATTGAGAATATTTAACTCACGGAAAAAATTAAAAATCAAAACTGGACATGAATTTCTTCTCATTGGATTTGGCAATTAAAATATACGTACTTAAATATTCTTAAGGCACTGACGGCCTATATGTGTACTCTATATATAGTCGTCTAAGTTCCATAACCCTGTATTACCATTTGGCCCCAGAATGCGAATTTTCGTGTGCATTGATATATGCTAACATGCTGTATGCGCCTTCCGGGGCCGAATACAGGGTTATGGAACTTAGCCGACGATATGTACCTTACTGACGGCGCTGACGGCTGACCTATTTTTTAAACATTTTGGTGAACTTTCATAGGAATCACATGTGGTCTCAGTACTGTTTGCGTCGTCGTCGTCGTCGTCGAGGTGGTTCACAACCATTTTTCAATACTATGGTACATTTTCACATTCCTTTAATGTCAATTAAAATTAAACCACGTTTACATCAATTTTAATTTTGTTTCTAGTCCAACTACCTCCTCCTCCTCCTCTTTATTATATTTAGAAAAAAAAGTACAATCAATCATACCATTTATTACCAATTTTAAAGCCATCTGCTCCAAGGGAGGAGATTAATTCAGCCAGCATTCCTTCTTTCCTTTTTTGTACACAAATAAAACGGATTAATCATATAATTATTGTTAAATATAAGTGAGTGGGAGTGTGTGTGTGTAAACATATAAATCAAATATACTTTATTTAATGCTATTATTTAATAGTGCATGAATAACAATTAATTGTGCGTATATGTGAATGAGAGAGAGTGCAAAATGGACAAGATGGAATCATGAAATTAGTATCTCATGGACAACAGAAGGTACTTATATAATATATCTAGTATCTGTACTCTTATTTCTGAAAAATTAATATGTCTATTATGAATTGATAAGTTATCAACGATAACTTCAATTCAGGTCAATTTTCTAATTATTATAAGGCTTTTGTATATAATATAATATATTCTATCCGTCACTATACTATTATTGTCATAATTAAGTCATAAATCAATTTCATTTCATTTAAAATATGTATAGCATTGGAGGAGGACGCATGATGACAAGTTGGGCACAAAGAATGCATCGAAGAGCGGTTATTATTACATACATACTATTATTATTACTACATACATCATAAATTTCCAGTATGTCATATGTAACAATATTTTTATTATCTTTACATAGGCTACTCTGGGAACAGTTGTCACATCTTGTGGCCATCCAACAGCTCCATATCCTCGCCGCATTGAAAAGTATGTCTATGCTTTTAATACCGAGTTTTTTCTCAAATATATATGTGTGGTTGGTAACAATTCATCAAGTCATTTTCGTATAGTTAGTCATCCTCATTTACCTTCCTGGTACATCTACACACATGTGTATAATAGTGATATAGTGCCCTCATTTCCACCAAAGTAGAGTATCCTCTATTATTTGACGAGAGTTGCCATCATATTTGATTGTGTTTTTATCAATTACTCTTAATCCTTAATAGTTTAAACTTCAAAAAGTAGATATATGCATGATTTTTTTTTATCCTGCTTTGATTTCCATCCTTGGCTAACCTTTAAAACAAGAATAATTTATTTGTACTGCGTATAGATATTCTATTCATGGGGTACTCTATCAATTTCGAGATATCCCTATTATTTATTTAGTTGCATTATCAGTGTACTCATGTACTGTGATGTTTACACAGTTGAAATGCCTATTTGAAGGTTGGATTTTGTTTTGAAAAAAAATAGCAAAAGTAGTTGTATACATCTTTGTTGTATTGTTTTTTGTTCGTGTAATGTCAAAATTTAGTGATCAAGTGTAGAAATTACAAAGTTTTCTTTTGTTTTTGCTTTTTTTTTACTTCTTTAAAAATCTTTATATTTATGTATATATATTTGTGCATATTTAAAATTTTAAATGTTCAAGTTTCATGAAATTTGGATTTTTCTGTATTCCTTGATTTATGGCTGCTTTACAATTGTAAAGGTTAAGAATATTAAGTAAGTTTGTAGGGTTCATTCACGTTCGATGTGCACATTTTTCGTTATTATTATGAAAACCATTATTCAAACCAATATTCAATATTGGTTGTTGTATTTGTGGTTTTGTATTTTAACTAACCACAATATGTGTACAAATGTAGTGAATATATTTTTCAAGCATAATACTTTCTTGGTTTTGTAACTTTTGTACATCCACATGTACCATAATCCATAATGTGCATGATGGAGGAGATATATATTAATAACAATAACAATGATTATGATGTATAATCAACATTCCTTGTTCAACATTGATCAATTCTCTCTTAAAGTATTAGTTTACGTGCATTTATTATACCATTTCCCATGTCATTGGTAATGAGTCAGAGAATGCCCTCCCTTATTTTTATTTTTTGTTATAAAGACAATTATGCTTAACTGTGTTATTGTCAATGTTAATGATTAAATGATAGTGAGCATTCTTAATACTGTCTTTGAATATAGTACTTTTATTTATGAACTCTGCTAATATATGAGGTCCTCTGCTAGAAAATGGACCATGTACGTATAAGCACTTTTTCCCATATTTATGGACAACTATACATGGAGAATCTTTTAAGACAAGTTTAACCCTTTTTTTAATGATAAAAAGTCATTTAAAATCGTCGTTAAACTTCTCCAAAAATTCGAAATTAAAGTAAATTTAAGTAAAACGATGATTTGTGTTTTGCTCTTGAATTTAAAATCATTGAGCAACGTATTTATGCGCGAAACAGCCGAGAATATTCAAGGCGCTATAACTCTGAATCAAGAAACACGTATATGGTTCCTTTTCTTATCGCCTTCCTCGTATTGAATTGTCTGTCTATGTGTCTATTAGACAGTAATATTATAAAGTATCTTTCATACTTTCTTTGAAACCTTATAATTGTAATTGTACAAATAATCATTTCCTTAATTATTCCAGAGTAAAATTTGGTATCCCTTTGGAGGAAGTATGTAAGAATGACATTCTTCATCCTTGCATTCCTGGACCACTACTGGTAATTTCTAATATAAATTAATCATATGCATTAATTAGATTTAACAAAATAACCAAATTGTATTATCTACAAAAAAAACGAAACACCCAATTGGCGAAACACTTTTAATTTTTGTTGGAATAGGGTATAGTCATGCAAAAAATACGACGCTTGTTTTTAATGTGCCTCACAGGACGTCCTCCACGTCATGTTAACCCTCAATATTCCGTGACAAAAGCCCAAATATCCTAGACTTGAAAATCCATTTTTCGGGTTTAAATTTTTTTAATTATCTTTTCGCCCTGGTCAAGTTTTTTTATTGACAAACAACTTTTACGCTACAAAACCTCACACTTTGTGTGTCCTCAACATACAAATACAAAATTTGGCCCATGGTTGCTTCTCTTTTTTTTGTATTGAGTTGATAATGTTAGGAGCAATTAATGAAATTATACTGTGTATGCAGTTTATGCTTTGAAACTTTGAGTATTTGAATTACAAATCGACACTGTGTATCCAAAATTTCAGCATAATGTTATATGTATTACTTTATTCTAAGTCTTCTATTCTAAGTCTTTTTGTTTCATGCTGTGTAGGTTTTAATACTAAAGTTAAACAAAGAGGCTCCGTACAAAAAGGATGTGTTCCGAGCGCCAGGTCATCAAGGGAACATGAAAAAGTTGATACATTTCCTTCAAAATGGTCGACTAGTGAACATTGATAATTTCTCTGTACATACTATAGCGTCCGTGTTGAAAAAAGTAAGTAAAGAAGTAAATTCATTTATTTGCGTTGAATTTTGAGAATTATTGTTTTACGGAGATTTCCTATATACAGCCTTTGCTACTTTCGACCTATAAGTTATATCCTCCTTATATTCATTGTCAATACCTTTATTTTTTTTTTTAGTTTCTACGTAAACTACCCGACGGAATATTTGGACATGCTGGCGAGCAAAAGCTTTTCCAAGTTATTGACATGACAAGCTTAGAAGAGCAACGGGACCACATCCATACATTAATTTCTTCACTGCCCTTGTGTACCCAGCGGTTAATAGTTTTATTATTCGGAACATTTAGAGTGATTGCCTCAAATTCAGAAAAGTCACAAACTGGCATGACTTCGGAAGCACTAGGGGTTAGCGTAGCTCCATCGTTTTTCCAGTCTTGTGTTTCAGGTATGTATATATATTTAAATATTTACATCGTGTGAGTGGTTTGCTTATGGTGACAGTCATTTGCCGTACCTTCTTGAGGCTTCTTGTAGGAATTATGATGAGCAGTATCATCTTTTTTGTACAGCATCGTGAAAGGAAGATGATAATTGTTTATGTACAAAGGTTGAACTTTTTGTTTGTCGACTTTCAGATGGAAAACAAGCCAAAATGGAAGATGTGATGAGATTCAAGGTATGTGATAATGTAGTTGCTTGTTATGTTTCGAAATATGTCATTTCCAAAAAATTTAAGGACTCATTGGTAAAAGAATCTGAGCATCGGGTAGTTTTGTGTTTTTTTGTACACATTTTTTTTTGATTTAGACAATCAGATTCTCAGTCATAAATTTTTCAATTATTTCCGCAATTTTTTGCCTCAAACTTTATTATTTCTATTGCTTAGTATATTTTGTTTTGTTTGTTGGATTACTAAACATGATAATATAATGATGATATACTTTGACTATTTTCAATGAGCAAGTGTGAAGTTCACACTGGACACGATAATGACATTATTAATCGCAAGCTTTATTTTAAAGTTTTTATAACCACATTTTTTTCAACAATTTAGGTCACTCTAGCATTCATAAGAGTAATGAGCACAGTAGAGTGAGTTATCACAGTATGGCGAATTTAGGTGTACTTACAAGCTATAAGGCCATTGTTATTCATGGGGTATTTAATTTAAAGGTCTATTCTCGCTCCCATATATTATATTATATCACTATTATGCTTCGGGAACATATTACGCTTACACATTATTAGTCTTTGCAGGACCTGTCAAATTTAAGATTTCTCACTAACTCATTGTAGAACTTGTGTGTATTGTTTCGCATTTCTAGTATTAATTTTGATCTCTACTGTTTGAATTTGCTTTCGAAGATGTCGTGATCTCAAAAGTACATTTGAAAGGAAAATCATTTTGATTATCAATTTATTGTCACATAATGTAATATAAGTTGATATGTTGAGAATATTTCTACACACACTAGAAAATCTCTTGTAGTTTTGTTTTTCATTTGAAAGCAAGCACTAGTTATTTATTGCCGATCCAAGGGTTTGCTATTAAGGGTTTAAGTTTAAGGATCAAGTACTTTAAACTTCCAACGCCAAACGAGCAAAAGCATTTCCAACTCAAAAAATATTACACATCGTATGTACATATTATATCTTATTTTATGTAAACAAAGACACTTCTCCCATACAAAAAGCTTAAAACTGCTCTATTCCATTAAGATCATGTAGAATGATGTATACTCTTCAATAAGACATGTAGATTCATTCTTTCACAATCAAGTCTATAAATCTAGGTATTAGTAATACTAATTTAGTATATATACAAATAGGTAGTATTATAACTTATTTTGGCAGTATAATTTCTCCATCATTTAATGACTTTCTTACCTGATGTTTCTATGTTCTTTTCTTTTTTTATTTATTTTTGAAAAAAGACAAGACAAAATTAAAATACATGAATCTAATTCCAAATAATTTTTTTCTGTTTTGTCAAAAATAATTGGCTGAATCCGATTCAGGCTGAGGTTACCGTAAGTATCTATTTAATATCAATATCTATTACAATCTACTTCAATGTTGTATTCCTCGAACTAGTAATAAGCCATAATTAAGTCAAATATTTTAGTTATTACTACTATTCACACAAACAAGGTTAAACCCCAAATCACTGAACAATGTACATATAGTGTTTTTTCAAAAAACCTTTTTGACTAGTAGTTTTTAGTTCGTAACTTTGAGAATGTCACAGAATCTAACCTTTTAAAATTTAAATCCTACAGATGACTTCAATAATCGTACTTGTGATATTTTAGTAGTAATCTCAAATTAGATTGGATTAAGGATTCTTGTTTGTATATTAGTATGGAAAAAGGGCATGTGCATGAGAATGAATTTCGATTTCAATTATATTTGTGTTTTTCTTCCCGTCGCCAAAATGAATAATTTTATTCAGTACTCATTCCGCCAATTCAAGTAATAAGAATATTTAAAATCTAACACAGCTTTCCGGTGTTTGGTTTTACGCAGGAAACTGTTTTGTGGTGCTAGTATATTTAAGGGGAGTTGTGCAGTGTGTAAATTTACATAAAACTTGTGTTTATAAGTTTTGTTTTTAATAAATTTGTGTATCATACTGAGACTTCCAGTATAAATGCTTAGTACAACCCAAATTTTAAAGTTGGGACACATTTTTTATTGTTGTTATAATTATTTTTATATTCAAAACGTTTGATTGCTATGTATGTGTATGTGGATATTTGGTATGCATTAATCATATTCATATTTGATGTCATCGTATTTATAAATTGTTTTAAGTAAATCAGTATACTTATCTTGTGTCTGCTGTTAGCAACATGAAGTTTACATATACAGATTCTAAGTCATGTTATATTGTTTTTTTTTTTGCAGATGGCAACAAAAATCATGAAGTTCTTAATTGACAATTTTGGAGTTAGCAATTTGTTTGGACGAGAAAATTATGAATATTATGCTAGAATTACTGGTCGTATATTAAAAGTTGAAGAAGACTGGATATTTAGTTTCAGATACCCTAATGACCGTAAGAAAAAACAAATGTGAAATCGTTTTTCAGTAATACCATGCCATGCTTATACCTATACCTAAATCATACTTGAGTATTTTAATTTTGTATCCAAAGTTATTCCTGTCAGTATCCGTTTTATTCAATAATTAATTATTTTAATTTAATTTTTAGGTCAACTATCACTTCAAGCAGAAAAGACTTGGCTCCAATACGAGGGTTCACGATTCGGACTTGAATTCAATCTTGAAGGTAAAATGATCGTGCTAGATTTTGGTATTTTTTATACATATGTTATCGAGTTTAGATTTTGATCTTGTGAAATATTATATCAACTCCATACTAGAGATTTTGTGTATCTTGTAATTTTTAAATAGGAGCATGTGTTAGGATTCTTAGGAATAGTACTGAATTTTAATTATTTATTGTAGCCATGGGTCTACAAGAAGAATGCCATTCAACACCAGCTCTTATACAAGCGTCAGATCGACTAGACGCTGAGACAGAAGAAAAAGCTTCTTCTCTTGTCATCATTCCGGAAAATAATTTAATGGAGAGCTATACAACAAGACTTAGCATTAGTCTCGAGGAAAACGGACTTTTCAATAAGGTCAATAATTAAGGTTTCATAATCTCATTTATATTACTATATATTACTACTGTCTCCTCATTACCATAACGTAGACACTTACCATTTTTTTTCATTCCCAATATTTTTTTATAACATAACTTTACAATTTTCTATACTCTACTCATTCCATTTTTTTAAAGACAAAAATATTAATTTATATATTTACACATTATAATATAAGTATATATTATAATATTATATAATATATTATGTAGGTTCTTGTCACAAGGCAATTTATTGTATTCATTTGATTTAAAACCAAGTTTTATATACTGTTACAAACTGTTACCCGTACTCAAATAATTATGTGCAACATTAGATTCTCAGGTTTTTTTTTTTGAGTCATACACATTTACTTGTCGTAACTCGTAAGTATCAATGTACATTTTGCATGCCCATATACCGTTACTACTTGTACTAGCAAAGCCTAATCGTAAAATTGAACATAAAATGCTCTTGTATTTTGTATATATAATTCTATATATATAATATGTAATTGCTGTTGCTTTTTCAAAATATTTTGATGTTTTTATTATTATTATAATAATAATTTTTTTTATCATTTTGCTCTCTTTCTGTCTATTTTCATTTCCATTTTCTATCTTTCTCTACCTCTTTTTTTCAGTTTTTCCACAATATGTATATTCAAAGGTTAGTTTTGTATTGGATTAAAACTGCTCCTTTGTTAACATGAATCATTTTTGTTTATTTTGTTTATTTACTATGTATTTACTATGTATCATTTCATGCAGAGTCTTCCTACTCCAAGTCTTCGCTGCTCTACATAAAATGTTCTTGATTATATTGTAGCTATATTGATTATCCAGTAATGTCTAATATTTTTATTAATTTTCTTTGTTGTTATTATTTTTTTCGCTCATATCTGGTGCCGAGATTCATTACTTTGTACTGTAGAAGATTTTGTACTTTACTTATTTATAGTCTATATACATTAACTTTTCTTTATTTGGTACTTTTTTAATACAGTGCATAATATGTAATATATATACTTATTAGTAAAACAACAATAATAATATTGGTTTTTATGTGAAAAGTCATTCAGTGCCCATGTTCACATTTTTTATTATGAAGTAACAAATTGTTTGTTGAGTTATAGCTCAAAGTTGCAAGGAAATAGTAAAATTATTGTAGTACTGAAATGCTCAAGCCTACATGAATTCCTGGGATTACTTCATGCTGCAAGTTCCTTTGGAGAACTATAAGTACAATGGAATGATATTACAGATTTTCAAGTCAGAGTAGTTTAAACTTTATCATAGGTTGAAAAGTGCCAGTAACAGTATATTACACAACTGCATGTGATATGCATACAACGTTATTTTTTATTTCTGGGTTCTCGTATAGGTAAAAGTTTAATCTGCCGACAAAGTAAAAATACTATTTGTAACAATAATTTAGACGATAAAAAGGTATGTGGATAGTGACATGGTTTTCAAGCTTCAATCATTTAGTTCCGGAACTATACAAATATAATCATGTATATAGACTAAACGAAGGATGAATGTGATTATTTATTTATTTATGATTATGATATGATCCAAATGAGTAGGTGCACGAACAACAAGCTGCTAGAATGCGAACACGGAGTGAGTGGTTTTTGTCGCCTCTCATCTCTGGTCCTAAAATGCCAATGGTTGATTTTGACTCGACTGGAATGTATATTCTCAGAGAAGGAAACAGTTCCGGAGGTAAAAATACAATAACAAGATAACATTGATATAACACTGATGAGCTTTCATATGAAAACAAAACCTTTAAAAAAAACCTAGTTACTGTTATTGTCTTTGTCTTTGTTTAATCTTATGTTGTTTTAATTTGAATGACAGGAGGAGTTGGTAGTATTTTCAGCTCTAGTGCTGAGTCGTTGAAACATTTATTAAGAAGATCATCAAGTAAGGAGAAAGAGAGAAGATTAGTACGACGGAGTTCGAGTAAAAAAAACAAAGAGAATGGGTCCAAAAGTAAATGTGAAATTCTGGAAACTTCCTCAAACTCAAATGCTCTCTCCACTTCCAATTCAAAAATCATTGTTGACAACAAAACTCCTCCAACAATCAACCAACAAGGTGACAATCAACCAACAATGCTGTCTGAACAGGACTGCAATGCATCCATACATACTTTTCACATAACATTGACATACAAACCCCGAATATAACCCTGTCTCTCAAACTCCATTATTTTTCACATTATTACTCTCCGAAATACTCAGCCCACCATATAATAAAATATTATTATATACAAATATACAAATATTATATATATATACTATATAAATACATACTTACAAAGCATCAAAAACATTCTTTTTAATAACTTTAACGCTGAATATAAAAATAATAAATATAAAGGTTTATGACCTGTTTTTGTTAATTTTCTCGCTCGTCAACGTCAACTTTACTCCAGCATCCTGCATGCTTGCTACTGTAGCAATAATGCTACATAAGCATATTTTGTAAGTATCTACTTACTTATAATATAATGGAAAATCTGTCATACTATCATACTTTCAGTATGAGCATAAAACGTTGGTTTGTACAGAGCAAATGAGGAGCAGATTTTCTGCTCCCAGTATGAGCAAATTTCTTGTCTTGGGCAGATTTTCCGTACACAAATATACTAACCATCCTGGAAAGTACAATTAAAATGTATTTTTTATCACACTATTAGCTATAAGAATCAATCAGTACCTGGTTTTTAAATAGAAATACAAAACAACCTGTAGATTTTTATTGCATATATAAAATATAACATTCATATAATAATAATAAATACTTTGTGAGACAACATAATAATCATAATTTTCTTTCGTACAGATACATATCATTGGTAATTAATTACTATACTTCCTATAAATCATCTATTAAATTGTTATACATATTTTATATGTATACATACAGTATATGTATACTTACTATAGTTTATACATATTATTATTTTTGTAGTACTATTCAGAAATACAAAAATTGCAAATAGTGTGTGTGAGTACCATACGTATTCGGTGTATAAATACAGATAGAATAGAACTGATTGATTGAATCAGTCTGATTCGTTTCTTTTCTTTGTTCTAACAAAAAACCTGTTTGTAATTCATTATTATTTTATTCATCCACGCTATTTTTTCACACAATGTAAATATTTAAGATCTGGCCCTTTGCAAAAATATGAGAGGAATGATAAATGCGATTCCACCGATTAAATATGCTTGAGATGCTCCAAAACTGTAAAAAAGTGTGGATCCAGCTAGTGGGCCCATGCTCCTTGCTAGTGCCCCAAGAGATCGGAAAATCCCGAGTGCAACACCCTTTTCATTCGGTCGAGACACCCTAGCTGCCAACATTGAAGTTAGACAAGGTGTCATGATGGCAGAACCTTGAAAAAATGATGATGTTTCATATTAATCAATGAAACACTCGAGAATAATCATGTCATTTAAGGAAAATGAAGAAATTGTTTTTTAAGCCTTCAGCTATACACTTACCGATTGAGTAACAAAATAGTCCAAGAGCAAGTTGAAATGAATCCTGACTGTAGCCGATTATAGCAAATGCGGGCATCATGATGAGCATACCGACTAATGCGGCCGGTTCTTCAAGGGCCAATGTTAATCTCCGGACTAATGTTCCTTGTAGTACAGCCATTCCTACTCCCATCATTGCAAACATTTTTCCCTGGTCCATTGGAGTGTACCTGTATTAGGTTATCATGAAAGAGCACAAGATGTAATTTTTTGATATAATTTTCCATTCTGCGGGATTTCTTGTAATTTATACGCTGTTGTTGAGAAAGCATCTTGCGCAAATCAAATTTTGAAACATTTTGTTACAAAAAAATTACTTGAACTTGTAGTGAGTTAGGAATGTTAAAGTGAATTCCAATCCACTGTATATAAATATGTAGAGAAAGTAAGCGATTCCGATCGGTCTTAGTTTCGTGCCCACAGACACAGCTTTGAAACTAAACAAAGACACGGGAGACAGGTATGTTGAGATTGGTTGAAGATCTTTGTATTGCACACGTTCTTTCTAGTAATAATACCAGGTATACATATCATGTATTTATAAGTTACTCAAAGAAAATGGATGGAAATGAACATTTTGAATACCATTTACAAAGTTTTACGACTTTTGAACGTTTAACTCACCACAGGTAAGGTTTCAGTCAGGAATAAATATACAACGGAGAGAGATAGCAATGACAAAAAGAAACAAATTAGAGCCGCAGTTCTATAATCTCCGGTTCCAGCAAATATTGCACCGATTGCTGGTCCTACATATCAGTGAACAGAACATTACAACTAAAGTCGTATAAATTATAACTACACACACGATTGTTGTGTACATACATATGATACATGCTTTTCATGCAACGAGCAGACAATCCCAACATTATGTAAAGCATAAGTCTCCAAATATCCGTCGACGAGTACATACTTATATTGTGTAAGCATTACATACATGAATGCAAATGTACTTTATCAATTACATAACTCGACTACAAGCAATTGAACAAACAAAATAACAGTACTTACCCACAACAAATCCAATGGAAAAGGCACCTCCAATTAAAGCCATCCCCTTTGGCCTTTCCTCATCTGTGCAATCATCAGCAACAATTGCTGTTGCTGTTGAGAAATTCAATCAAGTCGACATGAGTAACATTAGTACATATTTACATTGTATATGGGAATCAAAGGAATGACTCCTAAAGTACGTCACTGGTGATCAACCCTCCCTTTTTAAAACTACATTCTTATAGTAAATTGCATATGTATGTACATATAGTGAATTCATGCACTTGACGAAAAAAAATGATTCACTTTTTAGCTGATGGAGTGAATACATTTTTTTATATTCGAATATTATGATAATTTTTACTTACACAGCGAGACATTGGCTCTAGCCAGACCTCCAACAATTCGAGACAGAATGAATAAAATAAATGTGCTCGAATTGTACCATAGTAAATGGGATGCTGCAATTCCAAACTGAAACATGATTTAATTTTAATTACACAAAAGAGCTACACAGTTGGCGTGTATTTATTCATTTTGTTAGTTTTTATATTAATATGGGAAAAGAACACACGTCAAAAGGACATATCCTTACCAGGCAGAACAGAAGAGCCTGTCGCCGACCTTTCAGATCCGAAAAGGCACCAATTATTGGAGCAGATAAAAATTGCAGGAAACAAAACATGGAACCAAGAATGCCACCAACTAATACTGTATCATTTTGTGTTTTAGGGCTGTTTATAACTTCTCCTAACCGTTGAGTGACATCCGAAAAAGCTTTATAAAGGCCACTTGAATCATTCTTTTTGTAGTGCTCAAGAATGGTCGGAAATAACGGAAGAATCATAGTAAATCCTATCAAGTCAATTACTAAGGTGAGGATTGTTATCTTCAATGCGGAGGTCCCGACCATCTTAAATTTTTAAGCTTATTGAAAACGTCTCTCAATCTCAAATATAGTAAACTCTTTTTATATGAAGTTGTTGATTGCACACAAAACACAAAAATTCTGAAATAAATCCATATCACATATAAAAACACATCATTATTATACTGTCAGTATATTGAATCAGAAATCATTAGTCATATTAGTCATATTTAAAAACTTATGGTATTACCTTGCAATATCTTCTAACAATTTACATGAGATCCCAGAATATATTAATCACAACCAGAAGAAATTTGACCCGGTTTCGCAAAAATATGCAAATATAAAGTTACCTATACGCATACAACATATACATAATAATTATATGAGTATTTTAAAAACATTTCCATACACGATGGCCACTTATAAATAATTAAATTGAAATGCTCAACAACTTTTATACCTTTCTTACAGATTAAAAGTTAAAACTATAAAGAAAACTTGAAAAAATATATTTATGTCGTAAAAAAGTGAAATGTTTGCCATGTTATTTTATTATTACGATGACTTACCTTGGTTTCTCCGATAAAAATGATAAAATCATTAGACCAAACTTTACATTTAAGTTGAATTTTATTTAAACTGTCTGTTCAAACAATATGTGAGTACGACTACTAGAATTGACATGAAGGATGTCACATTATTTACTTGACAATTAATATTATAAATAAGTATATAATGGAATGAATGTGAAAGTAGGCACAAAACTTCACAAAGTCACAATGACAAAAGAGAAAACGGAACAGATGTTTTAAAATTTTAGCTGTCAGATGTGGTGGACCATTGAAAAATTGAAACTATATGTACATAACACATATAAAATGCCAGATTCGATTGAAAATGACAAAATGAGATATATGTAATAATTATCGTATATATTTACTTACTTACACACGGCCTACATTAATTCATATTGATATATTGGAATAGGGAATTCAGTTTCAATGAATTCATATATGCGTCATGTGAATGTGAATTAATTACAGTGAGAATTGATTCAGTGCATGTTGTTCCAATGGGGATATGTACAGATATATATTTACATGCTGCAGATTCAGATTCAGATTCAGTTTCACTATGTCTTCTAGGCTTCCACATAAAGAATTGCTATTACGTGGGTAAATTACCTCTATTACAGAGACTCTAAATATATATTTACTTATGTATACACTCTGATTTTGTTGCGTGTGAATGGCGGACCGAATAATAGATTAATGAATATGAGAAAAGATGTGAAAAGCAGTAGTTTGTCCAGCAGCAGAAGTTGAATATACAGATACTCTGCGCGTGGTTGGGTGCATGCGAGAATATAATATTATTATATTATATCCTCTCTCCGTGTTCATATATATTTCTTGTGGTTTCCTGCCGGGCGAAAAGGAGAAGGGTATGGCTTTATGACTATGAGTCGATGACGGGCATCATTTGGAATATTTCAACGGGTATTTAGTAATTTGTAAATTTGTAGCGAGCATTTTGTCAATGTCGTAGTAATATTTGGAGACTCGAAACTTTTACCCGCTCACTTGGATGAAGGGAAGAAAAAAAATTCGGGAAATTCTTGGCACCATGAATTTCACATGCCTAATTTAGCTAAGCATCGGATAATTTACGAGGTTCATCCAACTCTTTCAATTACGCTCATTCTTCCACGTACTCACCCCATATACACGAACTGTATGATACCCCTCTGTGTATGTGTGTATGTGTGTTTCATCTCTATATATGCGAGACAAGAATTTGGGTTCGCATCTTCGACACATACAAAATGTGGATGGAATAAGTAAGGAGAGAAGAAGAGGAGGAAGATGGATACATCATCCGTCTATACACCACATTAAAGGAATAAAGACATAAATAGGAGGACAGAGAGAGAGAGAGAGAGAAAGAGAGGGAGAGAATCACGCATTACACTCACAGATTCACATTGGAATATCGTCTTCTTCTCTTTTTTTCTCTTCAAATCTTTCTTCTTCTTCGTCGTACCCTTCTCTTCTCTCTCTTTTCTCTTGGTTTGAAACTAGTGAGTAGTGAGCCAGCACTCACTCACTACTCACTACTCACTACACACGGTCGCATCGTTCAAAGTTTTAAATCATGTCGTCAGCAGAACAAGATTAAAGAGATGTAAAAGTGTGCACTCTGTAGACTTTTATCCTCGAATATGTTTTGCTTTAGATTTATACTCCACGGAGCAAATAATGTCCTGTACTGGTTATTCAACGGTTATCTCCATGTACAACTCGAATCTTACGATACGTAACGAGTACAATGTTCAAGTTTAAGTTTAAGTTTGAAATTGAACGGCACTGAGAGGACACAAACGAGTTGTAAAATCTCTCCCGGATACTTTTACCTCTTCTTTTATAAGTATATAATACTTTCCACTGTTTTTACCTTTCCTCCCTCTCCCTCTCTCTCTCTTTCTCTCTCTCTCTCTTACGCTATCATCTTGGATGATAGAAAAAAGGATAATAATTGGATAATATCGGGAAGAATGGGGATATTGAGATGGTTGGAAGGGATAGGGAACGAGTATCTGTACATGTTATGAGGTGAGAGGAGAGAAACAGAGAGAGAGAGATGGAAAAGTAAAAGTTGTCTGGTTTTGTTTATCTTATCTCGCTATCATGTCTCTGGTGGAACGTAAACATGAGGACATGAGCTCTATTAGCAATAGGAGGGAAATGTGAGAAGACTGTCATTGTAATACGCCTAATTGTCATGTTGACATAAACTACTGACTCTCTCTCTCTCTCTGTCTCTCTCTCTGTCTCTCTCTCTTTCTCTCTATTTCTCTCTCCTCGCTTCCAAAACTCTAAAACTCGAGTGTAGACTTTTTGATACTCGTTCTCTTGCTCCTCTTATCCGTTTCCCTGTTTCGTGTCTATCTATTATTATGACCTCATAACAAGCTTAGTCTTTCAATTACTTCCTTGCTTTTCATAAATATTATTCTATTCCTCTAGTCTCTGACAATCTGCCGCTCGTAAACACCGATAAGTAAAACTGGAACTTGAAAAATCTCTAATAGCATTTTTTAAAAAATATATCTTTATAATTGCTACACAGCATCACAGCATCCACTTTCACGCATGTACACCATCCAAAGAGCTATTGTTAGAATTCATACAAATCTCCAACCGGATCTTTTGAAATGGACCAAAACTCGAGAAAATAATTTATATATGGCTATTAAATATACTTATTCTTTATTTTATGTATACAGATTTAGACTCCTGAGGAAGATGGAAGTTTCTGTCGAAAGCTTGAGAATTAAAGATAATTTCAAAATGAATTCCGTTCAAATCATTGATTTAACATCAAACTCTAACTTTATGTATACAATTATTATATTAGTTGTTGAAAATGTTGAAGAGGGTTATAATTTATAATGAAGAGAGAAAGTGGGATTCTTATTCTGCATGAGGGTTGATAGTATAGTCGTGGAGTCGGTCGTTCGGGAGTGGGTACATATTTCCTCCATATGACATTATGAAACTGTGTGTTTTTGGCAGTGACAGTAGTTGTCGTCTGAATTACAGCTTGCATTTTCCTAATCCACCTGTGTTGTCTGTGAATTTAATGCTTCCCTTTACACTCCAGCTGTTCAGTGTCCATCATGGAGAGAACACGTTTCTTCACTTTTCTCCCCTTCTCTTACCACGACGACTATACTTTGTCGTTTCATTTCATTTCAACGTCTTCTTCTTCTTCTTCCATGGAGAAGACTTTCTTGTGAAGTCAGAGATGTGACTTTTCTATCTCTCGCTGTCCGTCTCTCTCTCTCTCTCTCTCTCTCTCTATCTATCTATATCATTCATTCAGCGTTTTTGTTATGGTTCCATCTACAACTTCAACAATACCATTTATTTATCTCCCTACAGAAATAGATTCCCATTTCCAATGTATAACCAGTCAAGTAAAACTCCATCCCCATTCTTTCAAATTTCTCAAATTTTTCTTGCCTTTTTTTCTTTTTCTTTTTTTCTTCTCTTCTTCGTCTTTGTTACTCGTGTGTGTGTGCTTGTTCATTTTCTTTTTTTCCCCTATATTCTCATCTGGTTAACTTCAATTGAGCCAAAAAGCAAGGAGAGAGATAGAGAAGATTGAGACTTTGAGACGGAGACGCAGATATTGGAGATTACCGATAGAGATGGATAGATAGAGTCCAAGGCAGAGCGAGGGAGTATCAATTTCTTCAAGCTTTCTGAGTGCTCACGAGAGAAACGGTCCAACTTCCAACACCTTGGCCTAGGTCAGAGACACTCTCCAGTCGAATTTGTAAGGAAAAGTAATGGAAGAAGCCTTAAGTCTCCCCCATGCTTTCTGGTATTACTGGTCGTACACTTGCACATGTGTGACACAATCCAGAACTGACACAATCGCGAGGGAGACTGTTGCTTTTTTCTTGAGACTCCGACTGTACAGTGTAAATACACTCGATATGCATTCATGTTCATGTTCATGTGTATTGTGTATTGTGGACGTATGTAATATGAATATGTATATGCCGTGGGCCTCCCATAAAGTGTGTGTGTGTGTGTAAATATATGTATACTGGGATATTATAGTGTTTACAAATAGTAGGTGAGCACTTAGTAAATCAAGAGAGTCTGTTGTGAAAAGGGGGCTTCTTTATGAACATCATTACACTCTCGGCTATCCCATAATATTTTCTCTCGTTCCAAGTTTAAACAAACAACTAAAACTACAGACGAACGACACACAAGATTCTCTTCTTGTTTCCTCGTCGTCGTCGTCTTCGTCGTTTTTTCCCTTCCTCACTTTCCTCGTCATTCCTTCCATCCATCGTTCCTCCTTTCTAATGGTATCGTTTTCGTATCAACTCTAGTTGCAGTCGTTAAGTTTGCATAGGGTGTGTGTGTGTGTGTGTGTGTGTGTGTGTGTGTGTGTGTGTGTGTTTGTGTTCCCTCCACTAAATACTAAATACTAAACACTAAATAGTCATATACATAGCCAATGTATGTGTGTTCCAACTAAATGTTATGTAAGTTAAGTGGAAAGGTAACTCAGCCGACTTTTATCGCCTGCCATTCATTCTTCAATCCTTCTCGTGTCAACAACAGTACAACGTACAACAGCAGTCCAAACAGTCAAGAGAGCGAGCGAGTGCGAGGGAAAACTCTGTCGTCGTCTGTAGGGAAATTGAAATGAGCTCTGTCAGGAAAGGCAATTATCATTTATTCAACCATTCCCCACAAAATTAAACGACTCTTATGTTATGGTTATGAGCTCTGGGGCACACTTATTAGCCTCTTCTCCTTTTCACACTCTCCAAATATATATGCAGGCTCTCTTATACAATATCATTACAATTCACAATTTATAATGATAATAATATATTCAGTGAGTGTGAAATGTGAAATCGTTCCTCCTCTTCTCATCTTCACTTTGCTTGTTTGCTTCCTTTCCCTATTTTTTTCTCGTCTTCTTCTTGGCTACTCGCAATTTCCTTCTTCTTAATAACTGTGGTAAACTCTACAGATAGTAACTATATAAATTGACAATGATCGTAAAGTTTGGCGTATTAGGGACGGATAATGATGACAGACAGACAGCAGGGGCAACTGAACTATTTTATTCTCATATTCCTTTGGTTTGCTCCCACTTTTTTTGGACTATACGCTAAAAGAAATCATATTGGAATTGGATTGTTATTAAATGATTGTTTATATATTTTATTTCATTTCGTTTTACGTATACCAACCAACCAACCAACAACAAAAACAAATATTGAAAAGCAAAAAAATGTCATGAAATGTGTAGGTGAATATGGTAATAATAATAATAATAATAATAATAATAATAAGTGTGTACTCTTGTCCGTTCATATGACTAATAATGATGCACAGACACGTTAATCGTTTTCCATTTTTCCTATATAGTCGTCTCCTCTTTAATTACATATGTGGCTCAATCTTTAAGATGGCATGGAAAATGGAGCATATGTATATATATGTATATGGAGACGAAATGGCAGAGGTGTAAATAATATATTTACTAAATATGCCCACTTTGTTTGTATCTGAGAATCATCTTCTCCCCTTGTCTAATTATTAACGTAATAAGGATATTTTATCTCATTGTCTATATTGCACTATTCCGCCAGTTACTTACACGACGATGACGACGTTGTTTAAATTCAAGTACATAAATATTTGCATATATTTTATTCTTATTTATATTCCGTCAACTCTTAACCTTTTGTATATATATGCAGCATTGACTCTCGACTCTCACTCTTTTTTAGCTTCCTCAATTTTGTTATCCCAAACAAAATGTCAGAATTTCATAGTAAGTACGATTGATTACATTCATTCATTCACTCTCATCTTTTACGTTTAATCGTGTCTAATATAAATATTTTTTGTTTAAATTTTCTAAATAAATATTTTGTGTAACTTTTGTGTGTAATTATTCCATTATTGCCGATTGACTAGAAAATCATAATTTATATGTGCACTCACTCATTTAACTGCATACCATAATTATTATTATTATCTATCTAGTTTTATCATCATCCTCATCATCATCATAAATCATAATGGGTATAACAATAATAACAATATATTTATATTTATTTATATTATTACTTGTGTGTGTGGATGTGTGCATTGTGCATGTGGATTATGTCGTATATATATAGGTATACATATATATATATATAATCGTCGTATACATTAAAAGGAACTGGGTAAGTACATTGACATGGATAATCATCATATATGTACATACATATCATCTTCTTGTAGTCATTTCATACCTTATTTACACTTGACAACTTTACACCTATCCTATAGATATAGTTATAGTTAGATATATGTACGATACATGGATACATTACCTATATCGACATGTCTCGACTTTATTTATTATTTCTATATCGTCATATTCTTGTAAGTAAAATCAACTCACTCCTCTTCCTTGTTGTACTTACCAACATATAATAATCATAATAATAGGTCCTAATAATAATAATAACAAGTATATATAAGTATTTATTATTTATTATGTCTACGTACAGAATAAGTCAATAAGTAAGGGAAAATATTGATAAAGAAAGAAAGGTGTTGACTATAATAAGACTCGACCATTAAAATGAAAATATTATTTAATTTCCCGTACTTATTAAATAAGTCTTATTTATATGGTTTAAATTATATAACATATTTGTTTGTTTTGTTTTTTTCTTGCATAATACTATTACTGTATTACTAAATATTATTGTGGATACAATGTAATGGGTATAAAGTACTTGAAGGTAATAGCAATAGTATATATAATATTAATATTATATATTTGAATTGATTTAAAACGGGAATGATGATCCTTTCCCTCGTACAAAAACATATTATCATCAATCCCTATATAAAAATTTCCTTCACATTCTCCATTTCTCTCATATCTCTTCATCTTCTTATGGATTTTCATTTTGGGAAGAAAGTTTTACTTATATGTCTGGTGGAGCTCTCGATTTTTAGTTAGCAAGTCGAGAGACAGATTTGGAGGTGGAGTCGCGAGATTTTTTTAATTTGATTAACTAATTGTATCGTTAACTATATACAGATATATAGGTACATACACGAATTACGAGGGCACGATTGAGAGTGAAGTATGGTGCTGCACATCCCTTCCTTTTTTAAAAATATAAAACTGAAAATGGTGTGTGCAGAGCAATGAATAGTGCTCACTGCTCACACATAATAAATAAATATAGGTATTTATATGGAAACGAAAGGAAATATGTACATACATATAGAAAGTATCTGCTCATTCGACTTGCACTCGACACACGGGAAAGGAATTAAATTCCTCTATGGATTATTGGGGTTTTTTTTAATATAAAAAAAGGAGAAGAAGAAGCCAGAAATGGAGAGACGATCGTGTATATTGAAACTTACAATTTGGCATCGGCAGACCAGTAATTATGATAATGTTGAATGGTGGATGGTTGACACGGTGCCGGGTAACCGGTTGCTCCAGAACTTTGTAGAGCTCCTCCTAATTGGTTGTAGGAATTGACGGATGAGATCTGTGCAGTTTGTGGAAAGGGATTCTGCAACTGTAAACAAAATTCCCATCATTAGAGATTCCCTACTTTTTTTTTGTGTCATCCCCTCATTTTGTTGTTGTGCAATTGGGATGGATCTTGAAGGAGGAGGCTAATTAATTACTTGGAATTTTACCTGGCAGGTGATTTGAGAGTAGGCGGAGAGACTGCTCTGCGATGGTAATGGACTCCGAGCATTGTACTGAAATGGAGCTGTACCTTGCATCGCTGACAAACCCCATGGCGTCGAACTGTCAACACACACATGTACAAATACACATATTTACATTCAATATCCCAACCAAAAAAAAAATCACATGTAGTAAATAGGAGCATCCACGTCTACGTAATGAAGTATATGTAATGAAGTAATGACAATATGTACAAAAGGCTATACACGGACGGATAAGAAATGAGAAGACAACCCTCTCTAGCTCTCTCTCTCTTGCTCTCTTTCTCCGTCGTCGTCGTCTCTCTCTCTCTCTCTCTTTTGCTGTCTTTATATGTCACTCGCACTAAACAAATAACCCCTTGGTTAGAATTTCTACTTTCTACTCTAAACTTGTCGTTTCTCCGTCTACACATAATTAACCATTTAAATGGTGTACATGGAACTGTGGAAATGGGGGAAGGAGAAGTAACAGTATATAACGTTATGTTAAAAAGAAGAAGACGAAAAAGAAGAAGAAGAGAAAAAGAGTATTTTCAGTTTACGGGGATGCTGATGGAAGGCCGCGAAATCCCGGGTAGCCCGGCGGACCAATGAAATTCCCTGGAACTCGCATCGACGACAGATTGAAGTGATCGGATATGTAATTTTTATGGTACGGCGTCGTTCGGAACTGACGTGTCTTCATCCTTTTCCGTCTCCGATAATTCCCATTCTCAAACATCTCACCACAGTCCGGAGCTATTCAACCCATCAACAATCAATCCTTCACATTTTATTCATCATATTTCAGCATTTTTCTTTTTTCCCTTTCAATTTCAATTTCAATTCATCCATAACATTAACATTCATTCGGGTTCTGTTCTCTCCCACATTTCTCAGTTAGGAATGATCGTATAGTGTGTTAAATCTAAATGGAGTAAGTAAGTAAATACATCCTGGAAGAATGTAAGTGAAAGTATAAATTGTAAAGGAAAAAGTGTTACCGATGGTCCAGTAGTTGCCTTTGCGTTCGCCGCCTCCTTCCCGGGGAACTTTGACAAAACATTCGTTGAGGGAGAGATTGTGCCGAATACTATTTTGCCATCCTTTCTTGTTCCCATTCTCAAAATAAGGGAATTTGTGGGTAATGTAATTGTAGATTTCGGAGAGTGTGGCCCTCTCGTTGGGACTCTCTTTGATCGCCATCGTAATGAGTGCAACATAGGAATATGGTGGCTTCGAATTGGGATCATCCCCCTTGTCATTTATCCCACTGTTGTTGTTGTTGTTATTATTATTATTATTGTTGTTGTTGTTGTTGCTGCTGCTGTTATTGTTATTACTATTATTATTGTTGTTGCTTCCTCCCCCGCCAATGCCACTACTTGATTTGTCTGCAGTAATGAGGGATGCGGGCGGGGTGATCGAACTGTCCGAGTCACTATTTGCATGGGAACTCGTCATGGCCATGGAAACAATGTCCACCGGCCCCTTCTCAACTTCCACCGTCCCTCCATTTTTGAGGGTTGCCACTGTCCCTCTGGACATGCCAGTTCCATATGCATAAACTGTTTTCGTCCCCACTCCCCCTCCCCCACCACCACCAGTAGTTGGAGTCAAGAGAGACGAGTGGCCACTGCCATTCCCCACACCACTGCCAACGAGACTGTTCCCATCCAAAACCAAAGTGTCATCATCATCCACATCATCCTGGATCTCCAAATCTCCGCCCGTATTCTGATCATGATCCATTGGAATATTATTATTGTTATTGTTATTATTATTATTATTATTATTATTATGATGATGATCCTTCTTGTCACCCCCGGCCCCATTTGAATCCTCCTTCAAACTCCCTGTGCTGTTGGTCCCGAGTCGATCCGATGGAATTAAATGTGGGTAGGATTTGAGGAAGTCATTGTGGAAATGATGGCCCAAATGATGATTGGGATGATGATGATGATGATGATGGTGGTGGTGATGATGGTATGGATGCTGATGCCCGTGTGACGACGACGATCCACCTGCATGCTGTGACGACCCAAGCACTGTGTCACCCGAATGGAATTTCGAATCAGACTTCATGGGAAAGTAAGACTTTAAACACATGCTTCGGTTTTCCAGGGGGCTCGTTGGACTTGGTAAACCAATTGGCGCGGATGATAATGATAATACGGGCACACAAATACTCGTTGGCTTATTCTCATTCTTGGTCTCACCCGTCAATGAGGAGCCGTCATCTCCATTCTGTAAATCCTGTAAATCTGAATGGAGATCATCGTGAAGGTCGGAATGATGGAGATCATGACCGTTCCGACTACTTGTTGAGACCATACTCGGTATCGGCGGAGATTCCAAACAATTCCGTCGTCCTCCGCCCGTCCAGTAATCCACCCCCACACCTTCATTCACAAATCACACAAATCACACACACATTCAAATTCAACAACCCATTTTTCTGCACAATAAATCATAAATTATTCCGCCTCTCCCTTTAAATGTGTGTGCATACTAAATAAATGAATACATGGGTAATTAATTTAATTGAATGAAGCTGTCATATTGTTAAACAAAAGGTACAAAAAGAAATGAGGAACAATTTGAGAGGGTGCAAAGGATACACGTTTCATATTCTCCCCCATCATCTCAGATTTCTCGGGATTATATAATATGAATAAATAAATCGACACTTGCAATCTGATTATTAATTGGCAAATGGTGGGATGAGGACGTCTCCATATCCATTTGACCATGGAAGGAAACTTGACCTTATTTAATTTATGATACAAACAAACAAACCAAGTACAAACTGAACATCTCCAAATCCACACTCACGATATCCGATATAATATGGAACTATAATGTAGGAAACTATAGGAATCTCTAGGCGGTGCGGTAACTGCGATATAACAAGAATTGTGATATTAACATGTGAAATGTGTACTTATTTCTTTCTTTGTCCTCCTCATTTTCTGCACTCATCCGTCTCATCCCTCTCTCCCTACATACTACATACTTAGGTACGATAATCCATATGCACACTCATAAACATTCTCTTTCCATTATGTATTTTTTTTTCAATTTCAAGTTTATACTCTCCTCAACTTTCGACTCTCGACTCCCAATTAGGTGTCGAATTTCGGCAGAATGAGATGTTTGAGTCGGGATGTCTGATAGGATATCTATCTATCTGTATACGGCAAGAGAAAGAGAGTGACAACAAGGAGCCATTTTATCGTTGTTTGTAGGGATACGTCTCGATTCATTGGGCAGCTCAGATTACAACAAGGGAATATAATTGCCAATGAAATGTCAATGGAATGGAATGGAATGAAATGAAATGCCCATGTCATAAACGAAAACGCCATAAAAATCTGTAAAACTATTATGAATAAAAAAACTTGACTAGAGACTCTTCTAGACGATACAGAGAAGTGAAAGAGTGAGCGAGTCAGAGCTCTGACAGATGACAGCCAAAGAAAGAGAGAGAGAAGAGAGAGAGAGAGAGAGAGAGAGAGAGAAAAGGAAAAAACTCTTTGACTTTTGTGTTTAACAGTTTGCCGGCTATTCGGATTTTCAATCGTCAAAGAATAAAAAAAGAGTGGGAAATGACTTTGGGGTTGGAATAACAACAACATGTATAGGTATATTATTTTTATACATATACTTTGCATGGTCACGGAAACCCAAGACGGTTTCGTTCCTTCCTTTGCCAGAATATTATTTGCATCGTGTATAGGAATTGTATAGGCTAAGTCTACATACGGTAAACTATGTGTGTAGTTAGTTGTGTAGGTATGTAGTGTATAGTTGTGTAGGCTTACGTTTACACTCGATAAGTAATGAATATGAATAGAAAAACATATACAGACGTCGACTGTCGACTGTCACTATACATGCATAAAATGGTGTAGTCAAAATAGAATATATACCAATCATTATAATAATAATTATTATTATTGTTATAGTAAAGTACATGGATTTGATTTGATTTGATTATGCAAATGGTGACTCGTTGGTTGGATTTCTCGAATGGCAGTAGACGCACGATCAGAGTTGAGTTGAGTTGAGTTGAGTCAAGTTCAATGATTCCATCAGGAATAAAAAATAATAAAAAACTAAATGGGGTAAAAGGAAATCCAGGGAAGCAAATGTGCGGTCGTTGAGTCGTTGAGGAACATCACAATGACTCACTTTAATGTTACATTACCAGTTACCACAAATATTTATATAACTAACTGCCGATTGATAATTGATAACATTTTCAAACGTCATTTCATTATTCATTTCACTTTTGGAAGATTGAGGAATTGTCAAGAGAATCCACCAATTTATTCCCAATAAAACATACCTATCTAAAATTGAAATGTGCAGATACGAATATTCAATATTCACTACGGAATTTTAATTTTAATTCTCAAGTCCCGCATCACGAAGTGCATGCACATATTGTACATAGATAATAACATGGGCACACCATCGAACAAAGTACATATCGATATCGATATCGATTAGATGTTGTAACTCACATGATGAAAATCATGCAAACACTGTCAGTGTCTAATTGTATCGTCTAATGTCTATAGAAATAATGTGGATTGAGAAGGTGTGCGTGGCGGGACGAACGAAGAACGAACGAACGAACGAACAAATGAACGAAGGAGGAAAGTGTATATACAATATAGCGAGTGAGTAACTGAAAAACGAGGGATTTCCACGGCAGACTAGTGACTGTGACTATGGATAGATATAGATAAGATATAGAGTATCTGTAGAGGAGACAGCGGAGAAATTCATACATTTTGTAAATAGTAAATCGGCGGCCAGGCAAGTGTAAATATGTTGGATGGAACAGACAGAGAGTGGAAATGTTTTCGTGCTATCCAACCACGGAAATTGACAGGCAAGAAAATCCCCGGAGGATTTCCATGTCACTCGAACAAATCCACAATGTAGAATCCTTTTCTTCCTTTTCCTTCCATTCTACATATTCCAAGTACAAGACAGAATCCCTTGCCAAAAATATAAATACTAATTGTGTCTGTGTCCTTTGTATTTATCATTATCAAGTGTAAGATATATCTATATATGTATATCAGCTGATGAGCTTAATCAATCTCCCGACGACGTCGACGAATAATTATAGATTATATTTAGTTAGGTTATATCTCCTGTATGTATATTTCATCGCTAATCGCTATCTCTACGCTATTCTATTCTTTTCCTCAGTTTCCATGCACTTTAAGTCGCTTCAAAACTAAATACAGATATGTACCTAGTTATGATTTCCACGGAGCTTTGATGAGCACAATGAGATTTTTTACTCTGGGCCGGGGCGAATCGGACACCTCAAAAAGCCAACGGAAAATCATTACTTTAATACAAAACAAACAAAATCCAGATAAATAATGAATAAAAAAAATTCACAATTTTAAATCATTGGTTGTGAATGTTTCTAGTGAGCTTTTTGAAACGATGATTTGTACATATATCTGCGTACATGCCGACGATGGATAATGATAATGAGCAGGCAAGTGAGTACGTACAGGCTGTACATATATAATATATCTGTACATGTGTCTGCTCTGTTCTGTATGTAATGTACATGGCTTCACAATTACACACGATTTGTTTACACTTCCAGCCATTTCCATATAATTGAATATCGAGATGGATTCTAATCCATGCTCCATCCATCCATCCGTTCCTTCTTCGTGTCATCCCAACCCGTTCATTTCATTGGTGGTAAAACACACTATATTGTACATTGGTGGTAAAACACGTCTATATTATGTAACTAATATTCTTCTTGGCTTCCTTTTATCTTTCCTCCCAACTAATGTGTCTTCACACGATAAAACTTTCTGCCATTAAAACAACAACAACAACAGCTATTGCACTTTGGATGGATTTGCTTTACCGATTCAATTCTTTAAACTTTTTTTACAAGAGAAGAGGAAAGATGAAGCGTTGTTCAATGAATGAATCAGAATATCAGAAAAAATATAATATTAACGATAGGAAATTGAATGAATCGTGTTTTTATCATGATACAAATCCATCGGCGAATCTCCATGATCAATTAATTTTATATTTAAAGCTCATCCACTCTCTCCTCGATCCAATCCTACATTTACATTCATCTCCAATCTCCACAAGTCATTTCAGAATCTACTGACCACATAATACTGATTAAATACAAACAATAAACTATACCACTTTTAGAAGTTTAGGCTCGGTAGAAATTGATGAAGAGCTCCACATTTTCATGATTGTTGTTCTGTTTCTTTATGGATATGAAAATGAAAGACTTGAAATGTGTTATGAAGGAAAGGAAGCAAGTTCAAGTTTGGATTACATATTTAATATTTATACGGATGGACTGGACGACGATTAAAATGATAATGATATGATGGAGGAGATCAAATGTCGAGAATATAAAACGGATGAGCCTTCATTTTGTTTTATTTTGTAATTCTACACTCGACAAAATATTCCACATCTCTCCTTACGCGTATTTACTCCAAGTCCACTGATATTAATAAACCAATACCAATAACAAACATTTACGCACCGCCAACCGCTGTCCATCCACTCATTGTCAGACTTTCAGATCCACAGAAAAAAGAGTAAAAAGAAGGGAACCAACTGTAAACAATCTGTATACTGTCTAAGTGAGTGAGTGACTGAGTGAGTGAGAGAGTAGTTTAACTCCTAATAAGTAGGAACATCAAATCTAGTTGATTCTCAACGGGGTTTTTGCTTATTCGGGTAATTATCATGGAAAAAATAGAGGAGATCACAAACGCAAACAGCAGCAGTTTTTAGATTGAGATACATTGAATTCTGGTTTTTAACCTTTCTCTCTGACGGGGTTGAATTGAATTGAAGGTGAAATGGAGATTTGGAGAGTCGACTAATAATAATAATGGTTCCGGTTGATTGTTAACGTAAAAAATGGTAATTGAATCTCACCTGTGCCGCAGGTATTTGAATTGAGTTGTTGCTGCTGTTGTTGCTGCTGTTGTTGATGATGTTGCTGTTGTTGTTGATGATGTTGTTGGTGGTGAAGGGGATGAGGATGAGGATGAGGATGAGGATGAGGATGGGGATGGGAATTGAGGTGCGGGTGGTGAGGATGAGGGTGCGAGGGATGATTTCCAATAGAAGATCCACTCAAATCACGTGTTTTACTATAGTCGTCATATTCGCATTTGATTTTCTTTTGCTGCTGCTGCTGCCCTGCCTGATGAAGTGATCCAGTTGAAGTGATAGAATCTACGGAATCAGCTCTCTCCAGTTCCTGCATCCAAAAAGTTTCAACTTGCTTTTATTTCATTTCATTTTTTCAAATAAAAAACGACGCGTAGGCGTTTTTCCAAGGCAAGTACAGTGACACACGCATAATGATTAACTCTGATATGTATGTGGGCAAAGTATATAATCATACACACACACACACACACACATACACATACTTAAATGTATACACGAATAATTAATAGAAATTCCATTTGAATGGCAACAATGTAAATACATGCGAGTCCGTGTTGAAATGAATGTCCTACTTTTTATGTATTATTCGCTTAGCCAAGCGTAATTCAGTAATTGCCAATACCATCACGATGCACCACCATACTTGTACTTGTGATTAGCACATCACTTCATATCAATAATCATTTCTTATTCGTTGTAAATTCCTTTGAATGAAGGACAAAATTATTACAGCAATAACAAGTGTCGTCGGGGCTCCTTCGTACGTCATTTTCTCAATGCACCCCAATTCTGGTATATTTTAGATAGATCTCTCATCTCTCATCTCCACTCACACCCAATTACTATAGGAATTTAAGTAGTAGTTCAAATCCCAAATCCTGGACAACTATTTTTAAATTTAATGAGGACAAACAGTAAATATACAGACAGACAGACAGAAAGACAAAAACGGAAGGAATATTGTTTGTATTTCACACGGATTTTTGTTTGTATCCTTTTAGAAAATGAATGAAGGGGAATCTGGATGGATGGATGAGAGAGTTGAATTGTTTAGAGTTTAGAGAGACTGAATATTTATCTGTATAAGCAAAAAAAGGAGGAGTACCGTCGTTTGAAGTATTGAGTGAATATGAGAATTTTCTCCTCCAGTATCCTGCGACATTCTTATTCTTAAATCTCCATTCATGAAAAGCAGCACACAAAAGAATAGTGAGAAAAGTTGTCGTCTTCTTTTTTCTTTTTTTTTGTCAGTTTTTTTTTGGCAGAGAAGAGAAGAGAAGAGAAGAGAAGAGTAGAGAGGGGGGGAGACGAAAAAGAAGAAGAAGAAGAAGAAGAGAAAAGGACGAGGTGTAGTTAAATTTCCTGATTTATTTCTTGGTCGTTTAGAATGTCAATGGTAGTGAAATATGAGCTGTGGCGTTAGTTGAACGTGCCAAACTGCTGATACTCGAGTTTGATGGTCGTGGTGTCATTCTAGTCGACGGAGTAATTCAACTCCGATTGTCAATTGCATGACCTCAATCACTCTCTTCGATTGTGACGACAATTTCTCTCCCTCTCTTTCGCTCAATTCCCACTCACACCAATTCCTGATTGCCCATGTCCATGTCGATTGTCGATTCACTTGAATTCCCCACGACTTTACTTTACTTTACTTTACGTGTGCACAAGTGTACAACAATACACTCACTCTAAAAAAATTATATTATATTCTTTTTGATTTATTAACTATACACACGAAAAAACAAGGAGCTCTGCGGAGTTGAATTCGCACAATCACCCCACAGACGAAAAGCAGAGCAAGTCGCTCCAAATATTTTTTTATCCCCAACCAATAACCAACAATGAAATATCCATGTGATTATTCTCTCTTGCAATTTTAATACACTTTCACATGCAGCCACCAATTGTGTTTATTTGACGAAATTCCCAGTTCAGTATTTATCGTTACAGGAGAATTAATTCCAATTAAAATGGGAGAATGCATTCAATAAATGAAACTGTCGAGTTTCTTTTGGGCCAGTGAATTGTGGAATGAAGTTTCCAAGTATTTTGATAGAGTACAAGTTCTAGATTCTGCATGGTTCTGTTCTGTTCAGTTCTTTCTGTATAACCAACTCAACTCGAAGGAGGTGACTCGCTCCAGAGGAAGTCCCACAAAAAAGTAGGCACATCCATCCGGCCAATCCCCAGCCCGTTCTGCTCCTACACCAAACACAATCTCCACCTTCCTTTCACACCTTCTTCAACTATTAACCCTTTCCTCACTACACTCTGTACATACAACGCGTTTCCCTATTTCTTACCTTTGCTAATAAATTATTGTATTATACTGAATAACTTTGTACCATAGCATGGACATGTACATGTACATACACGTGGGCGTATTTTTTCTTCTTGGTTTCGGAAACCGTTCTTTTTTTTTGTGTGGAAAATTAGTCATTATCCATTTGATTTTATGCATTACAAATATGTACGATACATACATAAAATGTAAAGAGGTCCAAGTTTACCTTGCTTTACAAGTCAATCAGAGAAAATATTATTCGGCTGATGGCATAACGTAATTAGTTTTTAGTGTCTAAGTAATTTAGAATGACTACCTTTTAGTAGGTGCCCTTGGCTATTTGAGCCTTTTGCTTCTATCCAATTAATGCAGACAAATTATTTACACTTACGGTGACATATTACGATTGCTACTACATACGAGATTTGTAGAATAACCTACACATGTGCGTATGTAATATGTATGCATATAAATGTATACTTAGATATGCACAAGGCTTGACTATTTTATATAAGGAAGAAGGAGAAGAACGAAAGAAGTGTTGCCGAGAAGTAATTCACACAGAATCCAGATCCTTGCCAAATAGGTACATAGTAGGTAAGGTACATATGCGACATTTGATTTCATGTGTTGTTTGTTTGTATGGTAGCATGAGCATAGAAGTGTGTGATTGTGATTATGATTGGGGATTGTCAATTGCAAACGGGGAATATGGAATTAGCAAAGGAATTGTTTACGTATATGAACAAATTGTCAGAATTCTTCGTAATTCTGCATGTCGATGTGTAAACACAAACACACACACACACACACACATCGACTCGGCTCTAAAAAGAACACTGCGATCATCAATTGTCAAAACTCTCAACCCCCATCACCATATCGCTCTACACGTCTACACAGTACATACTTATACAACACTTGAATTCTACACAATATATACGCATCCTTATATAGACCCTTTACACCACGACACAACCCGAATACAGCAGTTTAAACGAAAGGAACGAATGTCAAAACGATATGTACACATTTATATATATCTGTATGTGTATGTATAACAATTAAACTGTACTCATTTACAATGTGGGAAAGTGTGAAATATGGAACTTTCTAGGAGAAAATGTCCCTCAAAATTTGAATGTGCGAATTTTGACTGGAACAACGAAAAAACTGTTCATTTCTCATCAATTTTCCATTTCAATGTACAGTAGATTTGAGTAGATTGATACACAAGAAGAGCCGGGCTCCGGATTCAAATGATTCTGAACCTCTTCGCAAGTGCAGTAGGCCGTAGGTATTGTCATTTGTAAGATACAGGTATACTTAAGCATTTATATTGTCAAAGCTCTCAGCGGATTTACGTAACATTTATTTAACAAAAGACGAGTATACCGAGGATATGGCAAGTAAATGTTGTGTACATACATGACGACATATTCATATATCATATATATCCCATTATTATTGCACGGAATGTTTAATAAACTTTGTCATTCTTGTATATAGTGGAGTCTTTTGTTGTGTATGTTAATGAAAAAGTCATATCCACTACAAAATCATCAACTGATTAATCATTCATCAGCGTCTTTTTCTCGTTGCCATTCGAATCCGCATTAGTACGAAAATCAATGTTTTTATTATTATCATAATTGAGAGCAATTATTATTAAGTATCGTATAAGATATACATTGGCGATGGGTAAATACAACGGATTGTAAAAAAATTACGTTCACTCTGTAACACTCGAAGTAAGGGATGTTGGAAATGAAGTAGTATATAGAATAGAGTAGGAAAGATGATTACATATATGTATACAATGTTTTATTACTTTATTTTGCATGTGCAAGCAAAAGCAAGGGAAATTGGATATTTTTACATGTATTGTTTTTAGGTAATGCATACATATACTCCGCGATCAACTTTCTGGAGAAAGTGAAGAGTTGAGTATACGTATACTTACGTGTGCATTTGAGAGAATTAAAGAAGTGGGATACCAAACAGCCTTGAAATATTTCCTCAGTCACAGTATATCGTTCGTTAGCATTTTTCTTTAATTGTGTCATAATGTCATGCATAAATGTATAGTTGTAATGCGTTTATGGAGAATATGAAACAAAATTTACAGGTACTTATGTAACATGATTTGCATGAATTTTTTTAAAACTTGTGCATAACTCGTTGGAAATGAGAGTTGTATATCGTGGGTTACATAATCAAATTACAGGAGCATTCATCGATAAATAATGCATCGAATACTCACCTACTCCTAGTTAGCTAACTACTGAGGGTGAGGGGTATGGGAATCATTATTAATTCTACTATAGAATGTAGAAAGTGATTATATCGAAGAAATATGTTGATAAAACGTGTCTGTATTCTTTTTAGAGTTTCCATTGTACAGAAAAGTGTATACTATTTGTCACACCGAAACAATTAGTTACATTATTAAAATAAAATCAACCGAGTGACTCAATTAACATATTAACTCAATAAATAAAGTTACCTATTCAATTAGATGTCAACTAGGGCAAGGTTAGCCGATAATGTCTTTAAATTACATACTTTTGTCAAACATTTTTCAAGTTGCCTTCAACGAATAAAAGTATTTTTGTGAAATCCTTGAAAAGACATGGCTCTGGATTTAAATCAATTTGATCAGAATCTTCAGAAAAGTCAGAATAATAATTCATAAATCCAAAACCCGTCTTCATTTTACGTCAAAATTACACGGATCCTGTTCAAGTAAGTATAAATAAACATTATTGCTGCACAAATGGGAGTTCCTCAGGAGATTGTGGACATATATACAGACATTTTGGGACATCGATATGAACCGAATGGAGGGAATCGCATTTCCTGTGGAACCACAACCGGAAAAATTGTTGTTCTCGAGTAAGCATTTTTAAGTACATAAAGGAAATATTAAAACAATTTCACACTTTTTTGAAATAAAATCATCCTTATACAGTATTATTCAAGGGATTAACAAATATATGTCTTTGTTTGATAAAAAATTATTAGGAGGACAGAGGAGAATAATGTAGTCAATTTCGTACTCAATACAACGACGTCATCCAAAGATGCAATTCTTGGTCTAGACTGGGGTGAACGGGGTATTTTAGCTGGAACAAAACACGGATTTTATTTGTACAGTTCCTATAATGAAGCGGCGAATCATAGTAGTATGATAAATGATAATCCAATTTTTTACGAGTGTATGTACGATGTTAATGATATTCGAAGTTTACCCATGGGGGAAAAAGTAATTACAGCTTGTAGCGATGGACAAACCCGAGTCATTGATATTGAGACTAAAAAAACAATCTCGACGATTCATGACCATGCGAGTGCTGTAGAAGTTGTTACATCAAGGTAGTAACAATAATGATAACAATAAATAATAATATAATATAATAATTATGGCTTTTTTTAATATGTACAAAAAATCATGGTTTAATATTATTTCATACACGTATTTGTTTTTGTTAGTGACGAATATGTAGCAACGGGTGGACAGGATGGAAATGTCTTTGTTTATGATAATCAGTTTAGAACTGTTAAACCGACTTGGAATTTTAATGTTGGAAGCAAAACTGTACGAATTAGAAAAAAGTTACTTTTTAAAAAAAAAATGTTTTGAAGAAATGAGGAATACCCAGGCTGAGTGTTTAGTTATTTATGTTTATAGGTACCCGGACTAGCATTGAGTAAAAACTCTACCTGGTTAGCAACTGGAATTAAAGGTGCCCCAGTAATATATAATGTAAGGACTCGAGCACCATTACCGGCCATTCGAACTGACTCAACATCAAGTAAGTTACGTTTATTTAATAAATGTACTTTTTTGGTACGAATGAAAAGGGATGATATATGTGAAAAGAAATTTTGAGTGCCTAATTTGCGTTCATAAGTAAGTACATTTCATATATTGATACTACTTATTTGTCCAGTATTATAATTTTGATTTTCTTTGTCAATAGAAATTTTTACAATCTCTTTTGACGAAGATGGATTTTTGTGGTGGGGTGGTGGAGACTGTACTGTTTACAAGTCTGAATATTTGGAAAGTGTGACATCTTCAATGCGAACTGCTTATGGAGAAAAGGAAATACATCATATTTTTTCTATTGCTACAGGGAAAAAGCTTCAAATGAGTGTTGTTGGCTCATCAAATGCATTACTTTTTACTGATAATGGAAAATACTGGGACATTTTAGTGAGCATATAAAAAAGTACAAACATATTTTTATACTCGAGTAATCTCCTTTTTGGATTTTTTTTTTTACCTAATATTACCTATATATATAATTAATATAATATATAAGTATATTGTACCATGAATATTTGAAACACACACATGTATATAAAAACTTTCTTATTGTTTTAATTGAACGGTTATTTATGCTATAAATAAGAAGTGTCGTTTCTTTTTTAACTCTCTTTGTATAATCTTGATTAAATCGACAAATAATAATAAATCCAGCTCCTTTCAAGTAATTATGAATATATATGTAGAGGCCCTCAACTGTAATTGTATAAAGCATGTTTCCATTGTAGTAAGACATTCTTGGACCCTGAATCCCTTAAGGGGATACCTCACCTGTAAACAATCGAGACATTCACCTGCCTCCGAGAAAATATACCTAGGTACATAAATAAAAGTACGAACATACCAGTGGACGGTTCAAATTTCCTACAAAAAAAAGCGTCAGAAAGGCAATTCATATGTATGTGTGAGCGTACATACATACTCATATTGATAAAGTATGTTATAAATAATTTTTATACTACCACCTAAATAATAGTTAAATAACGAAAATAATACACAAATAATTACATGTACATTTTTCTTCTTTAAAAATATTTACGCAGTGTAGTACACATATATTTAGTCATATACAATTAAAAACTATTAAATATAGCAGAGAGAGAGAAGTTTCATCGGTATTGTTCAGCTTGTGTGAGTGAGCATTAGGTGTGTGAAAAATCAATCAGACATTGCGAATCACCAAAAGACTACGAGAAGTTAAACCAATTACTCTTGATTTGATTAGATTATATTACATTGAATTTATTTATTTTTTATTCTCTCTCTCTCTCTCCACATTGTTCTACCCATTAACACGTTGAATAGTCAATTTTGTGTTGCTCTAAATTTGATCAAAATACTAAAAAGTAAATATAATATTTAATCTGATGATTTAAATAACTACAGTTTGTTTTGTTTTATATTTTATACAGTGGTACATGAGTACAGTATAGTAGAAAGTAAAATTTATGTCAATGTGCTGAATTTGTTTTATTATCATGATATAATATCATCAGAAAGTAATATTTGTGAATTGTGAATCGACTCTATATATATTGTTGTATACAATTAACTAAATATTTACACCTGTGTCAACGCTCTTGAGAGCAGTTGTGCACACGATCAATAGCGGTTTTTATATGATATATTGTTTATGATATATTGTTTATTTTTTAAAAATAATTCTCTTCTTGAAAGACAATTCCTCTTTAAAGCAAGTTGTTTATTTTTCATTTTAACTGGCAACAAGCAAGTTTAATTTGAAAAAAACATTATCATTTAGTAATTATTTTTTATTAAACGTATACTGTGAAATTCATCATCATCAAATATTACAACAATCCAATTTTAATTGTGACATATTCTTCTTGTAATTATTCATTGTGGTTTTCATTTACGTATATGGCTCGTTAAACAAACATTAACAGAAACAAAGTTGTACTTCATTTTGTACTTCTTACAACAACAAAAGGTATTTATATTCAAGTCTTGAATTTCAAGAGGTCGAGAGTTTTTAAAGAGTCTTTGATGATTAAGACTGAGCAATCCAGCAAGATAACTATACAAGACCTTCATGAAATAAAGGCTTGTAAAATGTGCTTCAAATAGAGAAGAGAAACTGAAGGAAATTGTCTGTATTCGGATTAGTTAATTACCAGGAACAAAACCATCTTGTACTCAATATAGGTAAGTTAAAGTCAAGTTTATGGGCAAGTTTTGTCAATACTTTGAAAAAAATTCCTTTTGACATTTTATTATTCGGATAAAATTTTGAAAATATTATTATTGTACTATAAAATTTGAAGTAATTTGTATAAGAGTATTGAACTATAATTCTAGTATGTATGCATATTAATGGTTCAACACTGTCCTTTTCCCAAATCATACTTTAGTAAAAATAAGTATGTCTCAAAATCATTTTCCTTCTCTCTTTCCTCTTTCCTGTTCTGATGTTTCAATTAACTCATCTTTTTTTCGTTACTATATGGTACTTCAACTGAAAAAATGACGAAATATTTTGAAAGCGCTTCACTTTACGTAAACCGTGCTCAAAGGAAATGAATATTTTAGAATATCAGTATGTATCTTGTAAAAACAGGTTGTATAATGTAAGTTATATTATTTTATTTTATAATCATTAGTGAATTCTGAATTCAAGAGAAAAAAATTGTGAATGAATGGGTGAGATATTTTTCGGCAAACAAAAAACATCTCCTCACCCTGTGTACATATTTGTCTATTTGTGTATACGCTATAATCAAGTTTATAGTGATTAGATAAATTTCCAAGCCATGTACACATGATTTTGTTACATGCATAAAAAGCATTTCTGACAGATTGTTTAGTACGAATGATGACGACGAATCAAGGCATTCCTTTCGACTAAATTCCTAAATTATAACTAAATTATATCAGTATAGTTGGATGTTGATTGGACACGTTTGAGTGAAACGGTTGCATTGAAACCACACCTAAACTAAGTAAAATTCTGCGTTCAGTTTGCAAGAATTGCGTTTAAATTAGAACTAGTCTGGCTGTGGGTATTTCTGACTAATACATTGTAAAAAAAACTAGTAAAATTATTTCAATATAATTAATTATTAAGTCAAAATGTACGAGTTTTATATAGTAAATAAATTTGTTGCGTGCATATTGAATGAAAGGAATTTTCATGTTTGCTCATTCAAGGGAAAGTGTGATACCGAAAAGTGAGCCATGATTGACAATGACAAGGTTCTTGCTGAAACAGAATCTAAAGGAGGATTAAACGTGATTTAATTATGGCTGATGTGTATATAGTCTATAGTATCATACTATTAGTATGTATAGTGGATAGCGGATTGCGTCAACTTGATAGTTTTTTTTACCTCCAGTTTAAAGGGGTATATGTAATCAAAGTGTATAAAATATTACTATCAAGCGGTGTCTGTACATGGATGTCAATTACAAATGTTTTTTATTATCTGGAATGTGAATATGACACACTGCATGAAATACCACACGCAGTTTATCCACAATCGGAAGAATATTTTTTATTGATACTCACAGATTACTCTGCATTATTAGTATTTTTATGATAATGAAAGTTAAGGACGTTAAGGTACAAACAAGCGTTCCGAAGCCGTGCTTTAAATCAGTTATCAGCTAAGTATACTCTTAAGCTTAAGCCTACCAAAAGCCATAGTTAGTGTAGCTTCTTGTTTCTCTCTTCTTTTTTTGAGTATAAACACAAATACTTTTATCAATTTCAGTTAGTATCTAATGATCACGTAATATGATGAACACAAAACTTCTACAACAAGAATTCAAAATTTACAAACGACTACTTTGTCTTATATATATCTCGAATCTCTACACACACACATACTATTTTACGTAATAATGCAAAACGAAAATTCACTGTACTACAGAAACTGTACAGGCCCCTTTTAAATCCAGTTTGATCACATTATCAAAAAAACTACTTTATTCAATCATCTCGAAAATATAACGGATTTTATTGTTGTTCGTCAAATGGAAAAGTTTTAACATTCAGAGTCCATTTGACCTATTGGTAAGAAATTATAGGAAGTTTCTTTATGTAATACATATTATATATATATATATATTATTACATATAGTATACACAATGTGTATTACACATTTGAAATATTGTGACTAGAAAGAACTTTTTCTGAAAATATTTGAATGCATTCAACATTTACTTAATACATGTATTGAGAATTTAAGCATATTTCAAACTGACAATTTTGTCCACAGTTATACAGTTGAGAGAAAACTTGATCCTCTTCATGTATGAAAAAGCATTCCAAGCATTCAAAGCATTCCAAATCTTGTATTTATTTATTATGTGAAGAGACGTAATACTGAATAAAACATGATATTCATACTAGAAGTTACGACAGAGAGTGCAAAGAAATCATCATGTGACATTATGATTGCAAATTACTAAATTAAAATATTAGTCGATATCTTCTGGTACTTTTGTACATGATACATTGTACAGTGTACACTCCGAAGTCTGCACACACTGCAAGTCACATAGATGCAGTAAATAATAATAAACGCGTAAAATAAAATGTATCATACGTATAATATGCATTCAATATCGAAGGCTTCTTTTACATTGGCTTGGAATTCATAACAAAATTCCATGGCTTCGATTTGAATTCGACCTTCAGTTTTATGAAACTATTACCAGTCATATATGCTATGTATAGAAACTCGGAATCTAATCAAAACTTTATTCACATGATTATCCTGAGCTTCTTTTTTGTTTTTCTCCTTCTCCTTAAAACTCTCCTCATTAAGGATATAAAAGTACAATATTCCCTACTATTACATCAACATCATGTTAACCAGTAAACATACTTGAATTTCCTCAACTGCATTGTCTGTCCATTAACATTGGCCTCATTCTCTCTTCTTCTCCTTCGTGTACTTATTCCTCTACATTTTGAGAAAAAACTTGTCAAAGTTTTATTAGAACTTGGAATGCAAATGGAACGCTTTAGCTCGCCTAAAATTTGTAACTTAGTAAATAATTTGGGTTGTAATACTTTTTGAGGTATAAAATACCTTATGTACTCTCTCTCTGTGTCTCTCTCTGTGTCTCTCTTGAATATGATTAGGTGCTGGTTACAACATATTATTTGTATCGCCGACGAGTGGTGTTGAAGAGTAGACTTTACATTTACTCTTAAGATTTGAAGATCGAGATATTGTTTAACTGTAATTATGAATTAGATTTTGTAATGAGCGAAAAATTCAGTGAATAAGAAAACGAAACTAAAAACTAGTTTTTTTCTGGTGTTGCCCTTCCCTCTCAATCTCAATTCTCATCCTCATCTTCATCTTTTTAAGACCTGACTTTATATTATTACAAAATGTTTAAGCTGTGTCTGTGTCTACATAGTGGTACATACGGTATGTATTGCTGGTTGTATGTATGCGTTAGTCGATGTAAGGGCATATAAATAAATAATACATATGTACCGGCTATAGGTAGTTAGTTATACTACCGTGTTATATGTATTGCACTTTGCAGTCTTCTTCTTTTGTAATGTAACTTAATGTACCATATGTATGTACTATTATGTAGTATGTCTATGTACCTACTTAATACTACTTATGCGTGCAAGTCTTGCAGAAAAGGGTTTTTCCCCTTCTCTATCAAACAAACCATTTCATTCTTGGCGTATACTTACAGTTCATACAAGTTACATACTAATAAACATATGATAAACCTTTTATTGTTAGATATCGAATAGTTTGGATTTGCATTGGACGAAATATACAGGAAAGTCAAAGGCACGGTTCTCAAGACATTCAAAGAAATTCTCCACACCTTCACACGGACACACTGACACACACGTTCAAACAGATACTCACATAGACACACACGTTAACTCTCTCCCAGTTTTGTCCCTTGTGTGTAGTATTCAAATCATTAAACTCTTTTCTTTCCGCACATTTTTCTCATTCAAATTTTTCAAAACTTGGACTTACTTTTTCTTGTTCTTCTTCTTCCAAAGTTATTTTTTAGTATCCATGTTCATATACATACTGTGTAGTCCATTTGACTAAGAAACATATATTTTAATCATCCCTTGGGTTCATTTCTAAAAGTCGTGCAATAGGCTAAAAAATAATTTGAAAACCGAGCAAGAATAAAATCTGTAGTCATTACTTAAAAAAATAACCATCTAGTATAGAGTTTAGAAATGTGACGTTTGTGTTTTCATCAGGACAAGAACAAATAAATAGATAAAAATAAATCTATAAAAAAATAAATAATAATACTATCCATCCATAGTACATATTATATTCGAGACAGAGTCACAGCCTTACAGACTACATGAATTGTGACGATTGGCAACTGCATACAAATATTGTTAATTTTTTCCAAGCTGGTTATTGGAAGTTGTGGTACTTTGTGCGTGTGTGTGCAGTAAAAGGCAGAGAGAAAAATTACCAATGAAAAGATAATTCGAATGTGCTGTTTTTTATATTTATGACAAGCATTAAGTCATTCAATGAATTGATGTGTCAACAATCCGGACGCCATAAATAAAAAATTAACTTGTACTATATAGTCATGTGTAGTTTTCGTCGCCTCTGACTGTGTGAATCCTCAAGTGTGATTGTTGTTTGTGCCAAATATTGACAGTCTTTGTCATCAGTTCAATATGAAATACAACATTTGTGTCAGTGCTCAGTCAATATCAACACTGTAACTATAGTATATATAATACGAGACTGCATTATAATGACACGACAAGTAATACTGACATATTAAGCATGTGCAGTTGAAAATGATTTCCGACTAAATCATCTTGGTTTTTACACGATGTGTGGGTTGCATTAATTAACCTGTATGGTCCAAGTGGAAGCTAAACTTAAACTACAAACACAAAACTAAAGTTGAAGATTTTCAAAAAATTCCGTCGTGTATACTTTTCTTCTTATTATTCTTCTTCTTCACCGTCTTTTCTTTTTTGAATTCCTCTGGTTTGGGTTTCTTACTTGACAGAATTTAAACTCAACTGACAGTCAGCTGATTATTTATTTTACTTATTCCTCATTATTTTTTTGCGATTGATTACACAATTATTTAGTATTTCTTCCTCCCTGGTCTTCTCCTCAAACAGTTATCACAGAGAACCGTCAGCATTGATTGACATTTCTTCTTCTCATTGATTTCTCATTGATTTCCAACTATGAAGGTTGACACCATGTCCCATCATTCGGAAGACGGGATGCTCATTGCATCGTCGGATTCATTCTGGGAACCGGGCAATTACAAAAGGTCAGTAATTGAATAATTATAATTAGTACTACTTGAACATATGAATTCCAATCCACTTGATCATCTGAGTTCCTCGTCAGCTATGCACACGTAGATGTCAGATGTAAATATGTATATATGTAGCTCATATGTAAAAAAATAATGTTAGTATTATGATGTTCATTGTTTGTTAGCCCTTGGCTATTCGTCTTGGTTCAGTTGAGTCTTGATTATTTTGTAGCCTGCTCTTATGTTGTTGTTTCGAGTTTACTCTTGTAATAAGCAATAGTGTCGCCTACTCTGTTCTACATAGCAGCAGAGTTGCTAAATGCCAACTCAACTCATGGCATAATTATTATGCTGCACATATATAAACCAGTTATTTCTCTTCCTTATGTCTCAGTATAACAAGTATGATGATGCTAACCCATGTACTGGGCTTACTTGACAGTGCACATTCCAAAGAAACTATACATTATTTGTGTATTGATTTTTTTTGAAATAATTTATGTAGATCATCGTGGATTTTTTTTATTGATTATTGTCCATTGTTGTTACAGTATATTATGTCATGAATAAATCCAATAGTTATGTGTGCATTTGCTTGTAATTGACAATATTATGATTACAGAACAACGAAACGGATTGAGGATGGGTACAAACTATGCAACGATCTGATTGCTTTGGTACAAGAAAGAGCTGAAATTGAAAAAAATTATGCCCGAAGTTTGAAGGCCTGGTCCAAAAAGTGGGCTGATGGAATCGAGAAGGGACCTGAATGTAAATAAATTCTACAATATTTTCAAATACTTATTGGAGGACTGAATATTCAATGATTTGCGTTTTATCTCTTTTATAATGATTCAAAACGAAACATCTTTCTGATATACAGACGGAACGACGGAAGCTGCCTGGAAAGGTGTTCTTGTTGAGGCCGACCGTCTCAATGACCTACACTCCACCGTTAAAGATGACCTCCACAATGATGTTGTCGGCCAAATTCGTAATTGGCAAAAAGATAATTTTCATAAAGTAAAGTCATTCGCCATTTACATACTTGAAATGAAACATTTTATGTTTACTAAAAACTAGTAAAAACTCTTACCGAAATTGGGAACAATTTCTTTTTCGTTCATAGAATTTTATTAGTAAGGAAGATTGGGAGTGTTGACATATGTATGCACACGTGTTTACGCGATTTTATCTCTAAGATTTTGTCATCGACATTAGCTCAATGAAATGGAGTTGAATTCAGGGTTATTTAGCTTAAAACGACTGACAATCAAACCTTTGTTTTTGAACATGTTGTGAAGTAATAGAAATGACGAGTAATTAATTGATGATGAACCTTTCGTACCTCACCATCATGTCCCAATCTTTCTTATGATTCATATAAATGTTTGAATAATAGCTTGATATTTCCGTCTGTACAGAATGTGATGAACTTAAAAGAGCGCAAGGAATTGGAGGATCAGTTCAAGAAGGCTCAAAAACCATGGGCAAAAATTTTGGCCAAAGTAAATAAGGCTAAAGCAGACTACCATAATGCTTGCAAATCAGAAAAGTCTGCTCTCAATCAAGAAAGAAACGCCTCCAGTGACTCGTCGCTCTCCCCTGATCAGGTAAATCCGAAAAACAGTGTGTGTTATTTGTAATTTCTATGATTTGTTCATTTATTTTTCTTCACTCACACTGTAAATGAGTTGCATGTACATAGTCGGTTACATTTCATTTCTATTTTTCATAATGATATTTTTATGACTATACACTACAAATAATTATATGACTTACACCATTGCGGAATCACATGAGAACGTGACACATTCTGTTATGAATGAAGCCAGAATGCTGAAATATTTACAACTTTCAACACGCCGTAGGTGGGCATTCTCCGTTGCGTTCTCAAATATAGAAATGAAATGTTTTATTTGTTTCACGTTGTATCACAACATTTAATATATAAATATATATTTAGTCAATTCCTCCTAGTCTCACCTTCTCAGCTCTGAATATTCAAAGGCATGTTTTTTATTAGAATGTAGCGAATAACTAGAAATGTTAGAATTATGATTAGATGGCTTCTCTTAAACTAAAACCTCACCTTTGCACAATTAATTTCACGAGCAATCACAGTGTATTTGAAAATACAATGTACAAAAGAGCTTGTGGTATATGTACCGAGTTTTTTTGTTGTGTTTTGTGTTAAGTCCATGCATGCACAGTTTTTTCCCTCGAAAACGAAACTAATCACAATGTGTAGTTGGAATATCATGTTTTTATTCTGAGCTCTTTTCATTGAGCAGAGTAAGCAACCGTTTCTTTTATTTTATTTCGGCGATAAAGCGCCACAATGGAATGTCGTTAAGTTTTATATTTTACGATTTTTTTTTTACTAATTAAGGATATATTCAGGTCTATGAATTTTCCTACTTCAAATAACGGTAGTTTTAAAAAAAAGCATTCTATAACTGTATATATTTTATTTTTGAATAGTTCCTCACAATCAGTTGCTTCCGAAACAAATCCACAAAAACGACACCTTTTTTTATTCGGTTTAGGAAAGGCGACTGTTTGTTACACATTCACATGAAATATGAATGCGTGTATTATTTTTGTGTGGAACATACGGCTCATTTATACGACAAATTGAAGTATATGACATTCATTGACAATTTTTGGAATTCACATCTCATTTAATTCCGTCATTCGTAAAATAGTATACAATAAGAATATTTGCATGCTTATTGAATATAGGAATGAGTTTGGCATGGCATGTCATGGAATTTACAATTGTTTAATGTGTGATTTACACAGTTTCCTCATTTTAATAATGGTGTATAGTTTTATTCTCGAGGTGACTTCATGTACTTGTCATCGGAATTCACTGCTTGAGAAATCTAAGTCTATAATTGGATATAAATAACTTGTTAAATTTTCTATTTGTCTATGAAATTTGCTATTTGCGACGAGAGAAGTCGGGAAATTCGTCAAATGTGAGCGCTCATATAATATTCTAATTGATGTTGTGAATTTTAAAATTTTCATTATATGTACGATCCATTATTTCATATATATGTTATTTATAACACGAAAAGCATATTTAGGAAACAAATTCATCAGGCAATCATGGACATGTACATATATTCTGAGATGAAGGTTTTATCTAGATTGTAGGAATGGAATTAATTAATTGATTAAGTACCTGCATACGGTATAGGGATGGTATGATTTATAACATAGTGTATGAATGCTTCAAGGAAATAATTCAAGCCCTGTCGATGATCTAAAATGTTAAATTGAATATAATAAATAATGGAACTTTTTCTAGGTGAAGAAAATGCAAGACCGAGTGCAAAAAAGTAAAGAAGAAGTTCAGAAAACACGTGAGAAATATGAATTGGCTCTACAAGAGATAACTCAACAGTAAGAAAAACCAAATTGAAAATCTGAATTAACAATTTCAACTTACATTTTGTATATGTGTGTAATCATTACACTGTAATGTCATATTGTCTTTGTTTTTTCCCCAATCATGAACACTCAAAGTAATCCAAAATATATTGAAGAAATGCGAGGTAAGATTTTCATTCATTGCCCTTTTTTTAGAACAACATATAATTTATGAGAGTTGGGCTCCTAAAACGAGTATGTCTAACGATAAGTTACTAATACGTTTATTTGACTTCACCTTTATAGAAGTTTTTGATAAGTGCCAAGAAATGGAAGCAAAGCGGCTCAAATTTTTCAAGGAAGCCATGTTTACTATTCATAAATTCATCAACGTCTCTGACAAACCGAGGTAAGTGAATTGAACTTGACATGCGAGCTACATATTTACTTGCCAGAGATTATGTGTATTTATTTCAAGTAAAATCGATTGTAACATGTATTGGGGTTTTGTATTATTTAGTTTGCCGCAAATCTATGAAGAATTCCATCATACAATCAGTAATGCGGATCATATGTAAGGCAATAATCAAGTTATTACATGATATTCATTGCATTGGCAACTATAGTATGTTTTTCTTCATTAAAAGCTTTTTTCATTTTCACAGGAAAGATTTAAAATGGTGGTCTAATAACCACGGGGTGAATATGGCAATGAACTGGCCAACTTTCGAGGTTTGCAATAATTCTGAATATGTTTTGAAATTTTGTTCTGCCTGTTCAGTCTGGACCAAGCCATGTTTGAGTAACAGGGGCATGATTTATTTATTTTGGCCTATGGACGGCCCAAGTCGTATTCCATTGTGAGCTCACAATGGAAAATACGGCCTCTCATGATCACGGCTTGGTCCAAGCTGCTGGGGCTTGGGATATTCTAATAATAAATAATTTATTATTGTGTTATTTTACTGGGAGGATAAGGACTTTTGTGTACGTTGTAAAATATAAAGTACTTTTTTAATTGATACGATCTGTAGTAGTGGGGTAGATGTACATGCATACCCTTCAGTTTAAAACGAGCTTTGGTGTAGGGGATTTAAAACGACTTGCTCATAATTTTCTTGAATTCATTATTTAAAAAAAATTGTGATTGATTATTCATTAAATACTCCCAGTTATCAGTATCCTTTTGCATAAACTAAAATCTTCTGTACATGTACTAAATTAATCCTAATCAAGTTGAGTTAACCTTTGTGCACTGGAAGGTTACCATATACTTTTTTGGAATTTTAATTGAAGTTTTTTGTTTTGGTTTTTTACCCTTAAGCATGTCATTTCTTTGCATTATTTTATTTATTGGTTGCTGTACTGTTTTTTATTTTAAGTATTTATTTATTCATGCATGATGTTGCATGGTTTTTGTAATATACATACTTTTGTACGCTTGTTTGATTTTAAGTTGGAATTTGATTTGAATTGTTTTGTTTGTGTTCCGGGGTTTTCACTTTTTTAGGATTATTCAGAAGAGTTTAGAGATATAACAAGAGGCAAAATTAAGGAAAGTATTCCCGCTGGTGGAATCACTCTTTTGACACAGAAACCAGTATCCGACGAACTGCCAGTAAGTACCGAACGCGGTCTACATAAAATAAAATTACCAATCTTATATATACTTTGCTTATAACTGATTCATCCCTTTTGTTAATGAGTACCCACTATGATTATAAAAATGCATATGTATATGTCTCCAATTTGCCTCTATCAACAATTATCAACAACTATTAACAATTTGCCTCATAATTTGGTTTTCAAATATTATTTTTCAAAAATACATAGTGTCTACAGGATTATATATATACCATAAATATATATTTGTAGTAAAGTCGTGTTATAGTACTGTTGTCATTGTAGGAGATGGGTACTTTAATCGGACAAAATGTACATATTGTGTGTGTTGTTAAGTGCCCTTCTCAATTGAGTAAGATTATGCCATTTGAAATGTCTGGCATCAGTTATTTAGTTAGAAATTGGAATTCTCAAGTTTTGTCGTAACAATTTTAAAACAAAATCACATTGTTTTTTAATACAATTCTTTGGACAAAGAATTTTACATTGATCATATGCGACGATGGTGCAGTCTGTACTTAAATTTGAATTTACTTTTTCTATAGGCTGGAGGACCTCATGAGACTACGACTGTAACCAAAGTAAATTCCGTTAGGTCAAAATCAAATGGAAGTGAAACGAAAACAAAAGTGAAAGATAAAGAAGAAATAAAACCCAACGGCTCAGGGTAAGCAAAAGAATTTCAATTGAAAATACGTCGCTGTCGCTTTCAGTACTTTCAGTTCACAGTTGGTATATTCTTCTATGTATTGTATATACAGAAAAGATAGAGGCAATCCTAATCCATTCGAAGAGGAGGAATGGGACGAGTATTCTAATAATGATGGAGCTCTTGTGGACCGCGGTGAACCAGGCATTCCTGTAATTTATTTCTTATTCTTTACATTATAACCAAATTCATAATTTTGCCAATTACTTATTGAACACATCTAAATACTTTTACATTACATAGTTAATAATTATGAACTGGTGAACTTTTAGGTACGAGCCCTTTACGATTATGACGGCGCTGAAGATGATGAACTGACTTTTCGCCAGGGTTTGTGAAAATTAAAACTTAGGAGTTTTTAGAGTTTTGCTGAGACATTTCTGTGAAAGAAAAAAAGTTTAATTTAAAACTTTGTTACTGTTTTGTAGGTGAATCATTTGAAAAGCTTGAAGATGAAGATGAACAGGGCTGGTGCAAAGGACGGAAAAATGGGAGAGTGGGGCTGTATCCAGCTAATTATTGCACTCCGATCAAACCGGACGACTAAACCATTTTGGAAGCGAATGATGGTTGAAAAATGTAGAATATGGAAAGCGGAATAGATTTTAGAATTTAGAATATTCTCCCCATTGAATGTTTTATAAATAATCGGTTTTAGACTATCAAACAGAAAGAATGAAAAAAGGATGAGTCGTCGAATATCCTTTTAAAACACAAAAGAAAGGGGGATACGCCCGAATGTCATGTCAAATGGCATTTGATTTCCTTCCAAAATTCCTCCTCTCCTCCTTATAGCCAACAATATTGTATTGTGTTATTTGTACGTGTATGTATAGTCAGTTCACGAGCAGCAGAGTAATCAGTATCAGTAAGTATGCAATTTTAGAACTTATTTTCTCAGTAATACGTATAATTTAATAATTATACTAAACATATATACAGTTTTTAAAAAACCACAAAGAAGGGAAGCAGAGCAATATATAATTTTTCAATTTTTAGAGTGTTATAACGTTATAGTAATGTTATATTTAATTAAGTAAAAATGATGTATTATTAATGTGAATTTACTTTATGTAGCATATTAGAATTATACAATGATTCATGTGTGTGTAAATTCTGGTTCATACGTTGACGGCTCCGACTGTATTTATTTTGTATAAATAAGTATTTAAAACACATCGTTAGAATTACTTATATACCATATGACAGAATTATTTTCCCGTCGAAATTTAACAATAAACGTATAGATGATAAACCAGAAACAACTACTACTTTAAAAGTTTCCTCCTCGTCAATTTACTGCTTACTGTTCAGTTTTTCTGTAATGAATTACACCCAAAAGAGAATACTAAAATATTGATTTTAAATAATTTTAGTAAAAAAAAAAGTTGATATCTGTCGATATAAATAATATAATAATTATTATTATGTTATGCAAAGAATACTTTCCAAAAAAATGAGTTTTGATTTCTCATTCATATGAATTAATGCAAAAAGAAAAAACCAATCCAACACGTCTCTTCATTGAATGTTTCAAGTTTATTTTATTATAAAAGTATAATAATAATAGTAAGTAATACTACTTATTTATTACATATTCTGTAGAAAAAGATTAAAACGAGAGGCGTCAAGAATGTTAAATGTTATATATATATATGCTGTACAGATTGTATTCTAAAATGTCTTTTATTCGACTCAAAATAAACGACTTATTATTATTATTAGATAATATATAATAATGATGATATTGAAATATCGAGTTTGTGACAATGACTTATTATTAGAAAAACTAGGACCCTATTACGATTATATAAAACGGCGAGAGGTATTTATGATAAATACATAACTAATATTGTAGTCAAGTTATTAACAGGACTACTAGTAACCGTCAACAAATTACGTAGCGTATAATTTATGTACCTACAATTTATTTTATAACATTAATTGTTTTATGCTTCGAATTAGAATAATAATACCATTATTATTATTATTCGTAAAAATGTTGCAGGCACTTGTGGAATAGTTGAGAACAAAAAGGAAAGGATTTAATTTTAAAAATAAAAGCTTTTCTTTTTCATTGATTGCATAGTTCATTAGGTTACCTGTGCTATAGTGAGGCATAATAAATTATTGCTTTGTCCTATCATTGTAAATGTATTCATACATTGGAAGTCAAAATAGAGTGAAATAATATTAAAGGTTCTCAGATTGCCTGCAACATAGATTTTTATCACTACAATTATAATGATACAATATACTGTATCGAATTATATAATACTTATACAATAATAATAAACTTAGAGTTGTAATGAAGGTAATGAACGTAGAACGTGTTATTATTTTTTTATACTCCCTTCATTTCTTGTTACTGCTTTCTAATTCAGCAACCAACTCTGAGAATTTGGATGTGAAGTCGAGATGATTATTTGAGTCGTCGATGATGGACTGGAAATTCATTTCAGTCTATGGGAAAAAACACGAGAGAAATTTCCACCGTTAGAATTTTCGTCTTTCTTCAATATTATTTGTATTTGTAACAAAGTATTTTGAAAAAACTGATAGGTTTTTTATTTGTTCATGCTTACCACCGGTGGAACGGGGTCTAGATTATTCAGCAGACTCCCTAGTGATAAATCACTTCCCTACAATAACAATTTGAATTTACTTAGATTATATATTTACTACCCGAGTACATTGCTTGCATAAGTATAAGTAAACCAGAGTTTTGTACAAACATTATTAGAAATTATTACAAGTAGTCCATATTTGAATGTGTTAAAAATTGAAAACAAAACTTACATCCGTGCCAAGCCTAAATAAGATGAAAAAAGAAAACATTAGGGTTATTCAAGTACTTTTATGAGTGATTTATACATACATTATACGCTAATACATATAAAGGCATACCATTGATGATGATGATCATTGGACAAAAGATTTGAAGGTGGACTTTGATTACGATACAGCTCGTGTGTGGACTTCTTAGACTTTAACCCTGAATCTTCTTTTGAGGCTGTCTCCTCTTGACTTTCTAAATTACTCAATCCGTTACTTGAATCAGCAGAATTTAAAAAATCTGAAAAAATGTAATGAATGCATTCGTTAGTAATCGTAATCGTAATTAGTTAATGATACATAGTTCAAAATTTTATACGTATAGTTGACTTTTAATTCTGTTTCTATTTAAATACTTACTGCTGAGGCTCAGACTACAATTCGAACTACCCAAGGTAACATCAAGAAATTTTTCCGATTTCAGGCACTCCGAGGCCACATTCCGTGTTGATTCCGGTAAAGAAATGTCCATAAAAGAAGATAAGCTTAAGTTACTTTCCGTTTTTTCCGACTCCATTTCTATTCCGGAAACTTTTAAGAGATCTTGAAAATTGGAGCTTGCAACTGAGTTGTCATCATGATTTGGTAGTATTTTGATTGTGGTGGGTTCCGTAACTTGAGGATTCGGAGTGGAAGTCGATGTTTTGGATTGTATTAAACTATTTGCATCAGATCTCGTCCCTTCCATCACCAAAATTGTACCAACGTCATGTTTTTCACAAGTACTTGAATTCGCTAAAGGTATATTCATAGTAGCAGTGCTCATCGATATATCTAGACCATTAGAAATAATAGAAATATATCATTAGATTGATGAATACTTGGAAAACTATAGAAGTTTATGTACACATAATATACTACTATTGTAGCAGTATTTGTGTACAGCCGGTCAAAGTATACATTGACCGGCCAATCTGTAAAAATCAAAGACGAACCGATCAACATTGCTGTATACACTGCCCAGTCAATGTATACATTGACCTGTAGAAATTCGATGTCGTGACCCAATACTAGAACAGCAGAGACACTTCAGTTAGGTTGGGGCCCGGCCAGAGGCCGGATCAGCTCCCTGATACTGAAGTGTCTCTGCCCCGGACCCGATTCTCCTTTCAAACGTACTTAGCCTAACCTAACCGAAATAATCTAACCTAACTTGAGTAATCTAACTCTAATGTGGTACAGATTGCCTAGTTATTGTACACAATGACCGGTCAATGTATACATTGACTAGTGTGTACCCACGTGGACCTGCAGTGTTGTGAAATTCACGGTACACATTGACTGGACTGTACACATAAACGGCGACATATACACAAAACAAAAAAATGAAAGAGCAAGCAATTGTGCAGCACATGAAAACTGAAAAACATGTCACACATATTATATATATATATATATGTAAAGGAGAACAGTAATAATACTATTTAGTTAATAACTGTTAATAGTATTAGCGTAAATGATTTATGAGCAATTGTTTTAAAAAACTCACTAGTGACTGGAAGCATGAGTTGAGCTGCATTATTGACGTAGAGAGTATGAACAGATGGCTTGGCACCTACAAGTTCCCATAATGGTGGCTGTTGATTCGGCTGATTCTCTGAAGTTTTCGGTAAAAGTGGCAAGTAACGTGGAACAATATTCTTTTGTCGGATACAAGGTCTACCGAGTCTTCGATTTCCTTTCGGTAGTACTGTGAAAGGCTTGGGAGCGTTTTTGACATTTCTACTACCAGCTAACAAATCTTCACTACTGGAGCATGTGGAAGGAGCTGGTCTAATTGGAGTATATGATGGTGTATGTATGTTTCCATTACTTCTGTCAGTAGTAGTGGTGATAGTGGTAGTGGTAGGTTTTCGAAAAGTAGTGTGTTCTACTTTAAGTCTTTCATTTGTTGTGACAGGAGGAAGGAAAGATTTTTTAGCGTCCGACATATCCGTTTTCAATGGAGGCTTTACACTTGTGAGCATAGCACCCGTACAGGAAGAGGACACAAGTGTAGGTGTAATTTTCTTTATTTTCACTATAGATTCACTCTCATTCCCATTACTACCACTCCCAATTGCTAATTGTTGCTGCTGACTACTATTACTTGCTATTGATACAAGCGATGGCGTTGTGGAACTAATGGAACAATCTGCCACATCTAATACTGTTGATACACGAATATTATTATTACTATTGTTAAGAGTAGCTGCTGCTTGGTAATTTGGAGTAGTTGTTGAGATTGTCAATAATGGTCCTGGAAGAGAAAGGGCTTGTGGACGCGATGAGGTTGCACATGGAATTAATGACGTTGATGGAAGTTCAGTATTTGTAGGAAGAGTATTGATGATAAGAGGACCAGCACTGTGTGGATGAATGTGAGTATTGTAACCACAACTTGGACAAGATCCTGAAGCCTGTCCACCAATTATTTTATGTCTAGCTTGTTTCTTCTTTTTTAAATTACGTGCTACAGCAATTAGCCGATCCAACATGATTCTTGTCCTCAACTTGACTTCTGTATCCTCTTCTTCATAGTCCCATTCATATTCAAAAGATATTTTCTCATTACTACCAACCTATATTTAAAGAAAAAAAAAGATTTACGTTCAAATAAATTAGACACGACATTTTCCGGCCATTACAAAAATGTGATATTCATAACACACACCACGTTGCACAAACATAAAAATACAACACAATAGAATGCCCAAAAAGTAACTTCAAATATTTTTACCAATAAATAAACTTCTCCAATTGTTAAACTTCCAGCTTCGTCTGCGGTCCACCCTCTCTTTACAATTTCATCGTCAATAATAGTAGAAAATATATCCTCAGGTTCCATGATTTTATCCTCACATGGATTACATAAGCAATTCGACGGTATGGAAGGGAAATCATCTGAATTTTGCATAGTACAATTATCGCTTTCTTCGTCTTGTGAATCATATGCATTAATCAAAGACTTGTTTCTCATTGACTGTAACATTCTTTCCAATTGATTGGCGGATATTTCATCGGTATCTTCCATTGTATCATCACCCATGGCTTTTTTCATGAATTGTGTAGCAATAGAGCTATATATTTTGAGTCCTTCATCTTTGTTATCTTTGATGTCCTTCTCATGAGATGTTTCAAGATCACTACAATCTGCTTCCGCGACAGAATCTGATGCATCAGGACCACAACCGGAGCCAGACTTTTTTCGTTTTCTCTTTTCTGTACCAACTAATTTCACATGACCTTCTTTCTTGATTTTATTTAACACATTACTTGAGTATGCATTCAATGAGATTTTGGCTGAGCTGGCTGTATCGTAAGCCTTATATATTGGAATATTAGATGCTCTCACACACGAAGGAACCAACCTCAGCCGCTTCACTCCCCGTTTACCGAAAGTTGCCATCATTTGTTCTTTCTATACAAGATGAAGAAAATAAAATGCACAACATTTTCAAGATTAAAGTTACATGTTTCACACATATGACTAAAACATATATGAATGCAATCAAAAGTTTTGGTTCAAAACTATCATTATTATGTACTACAACGAAACTTACAATTCGATCTGAAGAACTCTTCCATCTCTCTTCCAAGAAAAGTATAATAGAAGCTAATGTACGCTGTAACAAGACAAGAGATTTGACCCTGGGATTGTGAGACAGGGACTGGACGCATTTCCAAGTATCTCCATCCTGTTTCAATTAAATACATACTTTGATTTGCTTTTCTCTTTGTATCATGAAGAATATTAGTATGATGATACTATTAAAATGTACACATTTAGTATTACATACCTTTGGTAACAATTCAACGACTACTTTTATAGGGACTTTAATATGTTCAACGTCCGTCAAGTTATTAATTTTCTTTAAAGCTTGACAAACAGGAGTCTTTACTCGTTGAGTCTTTCCTTTAACTTTAATTGTTGTAGAACCTAATTTTGTTGAAATCGATAAAATCGATTAGTATGTTAAACCAATAAATGCATTTTTAAAAAACTAATATTCAATACACATTACCTTTTTCAACTAATTCCAATAATTTTGCAGCAGTTTTCCCATTCAGAGCCCTTTGTTTTTTTCTCAATTCCCCATAATTGACAAGACCATATAATTCTTGAAATACTTTCTTCATATCTATATACATTGATAAACAACATTTACATCAATTAATGATCAATGAATAGTAATAACAGCAAAAATATATTCATTGTAAAATGAAGAAATTATGGTATGCCATATATTACCTTTCGGGAAATGCAAATACTTTTGAATTTTATTCCAAGTACGATAATAAAAATGCCGGACTTGCTCTTTTTTCTTAATTTGAGTCGGTTCAACAGTCTTCGTTTTTGACTTGAGTTTGGATGATAAATGAGATTGAATAGCATCAAAATCTTTACCAAATTCATCTGCAAGCAAAAAATAAAAGAATTCAAAAATTGTCATTTTGCTAAAAATTTGTATAAATAAGTACTTATAAGTATTTAATGAGAAGTCGTTTTGTATTTGTCCCACTACGAATTCAACCAGTTGTTGAGTCCATGCGGAAGAAGAAAAAGGTTCTGAGACGCATACTTATCACTGTTATCCTTTGAGTATTATAAATTATGTAACTATAAAGTATAGTACTTTATTCGCAAATTAACTAATTCTAATATGTTTTGAATAATTTAGAACTCTATGCAGTTATAGTTTTATGATTCATCACAAATATCGAGTAATTTTTCTGCATATTTAGCTTGCAAACTCTATCTACCTTATGACCTTTATTACATGTCTATTTACAATTTACTTACTATTGCCTGACTATACTTGTAACATATATTACATTACCAAAACTGCACAAATACTTACTTAAGGCTTCAAAGAATAATTGTTTATCGTATTGACTCCATAATTCCCATGTTCTTTTCTTTCTTTTTCCTTCTGGTTCCGAGCCAACAGATATTCCACAAGGAAGAGTTTCAGGAACAGTAGGAAGACATACTTCAGTATCTGTGGTCGTAGTAATCAATTTTCCTTTACAAGTTACATTTGTACTTGTTCCAGGAGCTCCACTGGACGATGTAGGGCATAATGCATCTCCTACAATTTGTTTGCTGGGGGAAGCCTCTCTTCGTAATTTTTCTTGTTTCTCTTGCACCCTTGCACTACAACGCACTCCTTGTATCAATGCACATACATATATATATAGAGACAAAACAAAAACACTCACAGTCAATGTTCATAATAAAATTCGAAAATGAGAGATACATCATTTTACACAAAATTTTTAAACTTTACTATATCATATTATTTCATTCTTCACTATATAATACATGTACTGATGAAGTATGACGAAGTACCATTAATCATGATGTTTGATGTTGATGCTTTCGAGGCAATAAAAGAATCACCATCTAATTCTTCTTGACTGTCACAATCGTCACTATAAATAAATAAAAATTGATCATACATTTATGTAGTTAAATATGTTACATGTTACTCCTTTTAATATTGCGCTTGTATTGATAATGATACGTACAAAATGTATACATACAACATTATTTAAATAATGTTGGAAATTTAAAAAAATATATACCTTTTCTTTGAACCGGATTCATCTCCTTTGCTCCAGCTTCCGCTTCTTTTTCGTTTTCCCATCCTCAAACTTGTGTAATAATACTAGTAGTAATAATTGCGTGATATATTACCACTACGACATTGATAATTTTATTGATGACCTTATGTATGCAATTGATCATAGTTACAATCAGTGTACTCAAACTTCTCAATTATACGAAGCACAGTTTCAGGAGAAAAATACACTAAAAAAACTAAAAGATCTGCTCAAGTCTCACATACTCGCAAAAATTGTCGAATTATTGGAACTTTTCATCCTTTTTTTGACAACCTATAATTTATAGGCTATATAAACAAAACCTATAGTCCTTGTTGTTGAGCATTTATACAAACTATTATAACTCTTCTTTTTTTCATACTGTCACTATACTGTCAGCACGAAACTGATGATTTATCAACTTCGCCAATAGTTTGTGAAATGATATTCCTGTAATAATATAGTTTTAAATAATATTTTTTTTTCGAGTATAAATAATTTAGATTTAGACTTGGATTTTCTGTTTTTCTCTCGATTCTCTCCGCATTTAAAAAAGTGCGCATCTGTCCTGATTCCTTTTTTAAGGGCTCATTTTTGAAAGCAGAGAAAAAAAAGGAGTTGCATGTCAGTTATAATTTATAACTAATTAATGACACACCGATGACAGGGTATTAATTTTATGATATTTATACAGTAGTTCGTTTCCATATTTCAACTTTGAGCATATATAATTCCTTTAATTTTTATCCTTTTTCCTTTGGAGACAGAAAAAAAAATTAAAAAATTAAAGGATTTCTGTTTTTTTTCCGCACCAAGCTTTGGATTATTACTTTACGGTTGAAAAAGTAGTTTGCTGTTTTGCAGATGTTTCGGGTGAAATTGATATTGGAATTTTGGAGTAAAAAATAAAGAATTTTGTATATTTTTAATCACGAAGCTCTGTAGAACACATTATATTAGCAGGTAAATAGTTCCGTGAGAAGAATAGTCCTTCTTCAACTGTCGTCTTTAGAAAGTACTCAAATCCATATCAAATGCAGTAATTAAAGCAAATGATTACTTCAAATTGTGATTCTTAAAATATTTCATTTTAGGACAAAACCACAATATTCTAAATTCAGTCTCCCCGTTTAAAACACGAAACGTGTATTGTAAGTACATAAATAATTGCTACATATAGTTGGTGTGTTTTTGTATGAAAAAGGTAACACGACAGTAATAAGTAAATATTGTATTGTAATCGAGGAATCGATATATGTAATTATAATATATACTGCATTTTGAATACTTTTGAAATCACAATTAAATTATAGAACGTGTGATTTCAGCTACAACAAAAACAATGAGTATTAAACGAGTGGATATTTTGCAGCCATTATTTGAGGTAATATATAGAATATATATTTACTTTGCTACAATATATACTCATGTAAATAGATACTTAAATTTTTTTTACCACATTAATATCATTTATTGTGTATTAAAAGTATTAATAATTTCATGATTTTGAATGATACAGCGCCTCAAGAAGTCTACAGGGAATGATATAAAAGGAGCCTTAATTGTTGGACTCCCAAACGGCTATGGAGGAAATAAATGTCCTGTGGCTGTCACGATAATTCATTACCAGGGTGAACAGTCCTTGGAGTTAGCTCTCGCCACATTGCCTTTTGGTCTTAGTTTACTTGGCCTTTGCGAGTTTGATGAAGATGAAAGTAGTGAACTTTACTCGGTTAGTTGTGAAATAATACTTTTGTAGTAGCTACTACTTATATTTCTATATTTCCATAAAATGTTTTTAGTTTTCGAGTAGCTAAATATGACTACATATTACAATGTTGTTTTTGTCGTTTATCATTTAGGCCGTTGAAAATATTGCCGAGCCCATTCTTTTAAAAGTGACTGATGGTAAAATTACAGCCAGTTATGGCTACGATTTCCTAACCGTATTACATTTAAATGTTGTACCAGCGGCCCTGTTTTGGGAGAAAACTGTTTGTACATTCCGTCTTCGAGGAAAACTACTCATATCAACTGTTTTAGAAACTGGAGATTTGAGTGATTGCTTTGACAAGGCTAAAGTATGTATTTGATTTGTCTTCTATTATTATGAATATTAGCTTGTAAACGTATTCTTGCAACTACGTGGAAGTTTTTACATGTGTATTGTTCTTTTTTTTAATGATAGAAACGAGTTATAAATCAGGCGACGTACCAATTTGGAGAGAAATCTGATGTATTGATAATGCCGCGACAAGGCCATGTGGTCACAGAGCTTGACGAGTTCAATTTGAAGACGATTAGACCAACTGTGTCTGAATTAGTTCGGGGTCTCAAGTCTCAAATTATTGAAAATTCAGGAATGACATACTTTCAGCCAAATATTTCAATCTTGGAAGTTAATATTCTTTACGATCATAGTAAAGTATTTACTACTGACCGAGCTCCCGTCATAACATCAACAATTAGTAAGGAAACTTTATGAAATTTATGTACTCTTACTTAAAAAAACTGGATACACTTGTCACTATTTTCTGTTGTTTTTGTTAACTTAAAAAATGTTTTCTTTTCTTTTAGGTGCACGATGTAAATTTTTTGAACATTATTTAGATATTGATACTTTGGTGGTTGTACCGTATTTCATGCATGTGGATAGATTGTATAAGAAATTTAATAGTGCAATTTGCGATCAACTTAAACGTGGATTTCTTAGTAACATTACCCATCAGTTGACAAATTCAATTTCTGCTGAAAAACCTGACGTATTTCATTTTTGGCCACCATTCTGTCAACACTTTGTGACTGTAGCCTATTCGAAAAACACATCGGAAGAGAAACTTAGTAAGAAATCATTTCAAAAGACTTATCTATTCATACTATAATGATAATCTCAATCTGTTCCCCTCAATGTATTATCTGAATTATTAAGCGATAATGTTTTGTTTTTATGTATCACAGAGGATCAACGCCATTTATTGCATAAACTTTACTTTGCCCGTGACAATCGCCCATATTTTAGAAGATCTGGAGCCTTATTTCAGCCATGTGTGGGTTTAATTTCTCCTCATGTGGGCACCAAGGGAAAGTATTCGGACACTGAAGTTATTCCAGGTTACTATGAATATCGACATTATTTGCAAGAGGATATGAACGATGATCAATGGGGATGTGCCTACCGATCCCTTCAGACGATTATCAGTTGGTATAAATTACAAGGGTTCTACGAAGGAAAAGTTCCGACTCATCGTGAAATCCAAGAATGTCTAGTACGAAAAATTATGTTTCATTTTATATTATCTATATATTTGAATATATTATTATTATATATACTTTCGTTAGTTTAGTTGTGTGAAGTGGATCATGTGTAAAGCAGAAAAAAACCTACAATTCATTTTATTTTCAAACAACTAATTTACAGGTGAGTCAGGGTGATAAGCCAGCTTCCTTTGTCGGTTCAAGACAATGGATCGGATCTATTGAAGTAGCGAAAGTTTTAGAAGCTCTTCTTGGGATTTCATATCGAATTCTTAACAAGCCCGAAGGGACTCCAATTGAGTCAATGTAATACAAAAATCCAGTCATGATTATTATGTTAATTGATTTAATTAAATAAATAGTTACATATTAAACTTATTGGTATTGTATACGTTTGCAGAGCACCGGACTTGGAGTCTCACTTTAAAGTTCATGGAACCCCTGTGATGATTGGCGGAGGGGATTTGGCTCATACAATAATAGGAACAAGTCGAGATCCTGATCAACCGTCTAATGTTCAATGGCTAATTCTAGATCCTCATTACAAAGGAAAGGATGACCTAAAAACTATACTTGCCAAGGGTGTTGTGGGCTGGAAGGATAACAATTTCTGGAAAAAAACAGTGTTTTATAATATGTGTTTACCGATGCCGCCTGGGCTAATTTGATTATAAATTTCACAGAATTCCAAAATTCCTCATATATATAAATATCATGTTATGTTACACATTATAATATTATATCAAAATAGAAAAGTTGTATGGAGAGGGAGAAGGTAGCTGATGACCAATTTATTATCCACACATTTTACATTAACACAGAAAGCAGATAACCAAACAAATGTACCTAATAAACATACAATTTCTTTATAAGTAGAAAATTTAGAAAAGTGTGCTTCTGAATAGACATGAAAAACTTTGATATTAAAAGAATTTATCTAAGAGTGTGTACTACACACTGCGCAGTACACACTTTTACTAGATAGATTTCAAAATTAAATCCACGAGCCTATGAATCTGTTTTTGATATATATGAATGATCTTTGATTGAAACTATGCCATGAGAAGTTAGTAAGTACTTAAATAGTATTTCCCCCAAAAAATAGGTTTTAATTAGAAAATAAGTGCTGATGGATGCTATATCAAATCACAATTAACACTCAAGAAACGAAGTATCTAATTGTAAGTAAAAAATAACAGGTTACGTACATAATGTAATACGGAAAGTATTTTTTAGTAAGCAGTAGGTTATGCTACTTGATATGGGACTGAGCAATGGAATATTATCAGATGCCTGATAATGGGATATCTTACTAAGTATAAGTCATTGTAGATAGACAGTATATCTGGTATATTATGCCGTACTGTTGACAATAAGTAGAGCAGTCGAAATAATGTATCGATTAATATAAATACATACTGGTATAAATTTAAAATTACGAAGCTAGTTGGCTCATTGAAATTCTTTTCGATAAAAACATTATAGTACACTTAGGTGTATACGAAAACTAAAATAGTCTACGATCTTGTTATTTCCGGAATTTTTACTTGTTTCCCTTTTGTATTTAAATTCCATCGTCACTTATTGTTAGTTTGTACTATTCAATGAATATGTCATTTGTTTACAAGACAGAATTATCTTCTCGCCCAGTTCTGTGGTCAATATATTAGTATATATAAAAGAACTCAACTTACGTCTACACCAATTGTATATGAATTTGTATGCTTTTCATTTTAAGTAATTTTATCACTGAAAAAACGCATACTGCATGACATGCTAGTAAACACTATATATATATTCATAAGAGGATTTATGTAAAAAAAGGTTTTAATTATATATATATATCAAAAAAAGTACTTTTGTGTTGTTTTTGCAGAGTTATGAAAAATCTGTTGTCATTTGTACTTTTGAATTTTATTAAAGATTTAATAATGTACGAGAAGTATAAATATACAATATAATAATGATTACATCTGGCCATTTATGAATTCTGTGTTTGTGAATATTATGATTATATATATATATGTACAAGTCTTGTGTGAAGTAAATAAATAAGAAGCAATAAAGAACATTCTTTCATTCATAAAGGCATATTTTATTGTCAAAGCAAAAAAGCTCTCACAAATAATTGCCCGTTATCTATATAAAATTTGTATAGGTATTTAAAAATGTACTTATACAGTCCATATAGGTTATTATGTATACGCTCGTTTGTTACGTGTCGTGCTCCACAGGACTTAACGCCAAAAATGAAGTAAATGAACAACGCATCTTCCTGATTGAAACATTGTAGTTTACTTATTAACACATGTGATTATTATTATTATTCATTATACATGCACAAACGTCCCTGCCTATTATCATATATTACTTATACCATTATTCGACATTATTTATTTAAGGCTCTACAAGTGTAGGTATATTTAACTACAAATTTTGTAGTTAATTTTTCGTCTTTTCGTCCTCAATGCCCAACGAGGATGAAACATGACGAAAACATGCCAATAAGCAAAAAAGAAGGGTGACAGAAAAAAAATGCTGTGAACCAAAATCGATAGTGGTCTTTTTGATTTTTTTGGCAAAATAAAAGAGGAAGTCACAGTGTGGGAAAGGTACAGTTTTTTCAGAATTTGCATTTTTCATCAAATGTAAAAGTACTGACAGAGAGAATAATATAAAGATTATTATGAGCTCTCCTCACACTATACCTCATATCAACGAACAGTTTAATTTTTAAAATAATTCAAACCCACATTGGAAATATACATTGCAAAAAAAAAACTTCCGTATACCAGTGCCATACATTACTTACTGTACAGTGCAGTACAGTTTCAACAACTTTTTTAATTGAGTTTTGCAATAATAATAAAGGGAATGACTTTTTTGGAATAGTACATGTGAGTCATTATTGTTGTACAATATATAAATTTAGCATATTATATTATCATGTGCGTCTCATAAGTCCTTCTAATGTATGTTGAACTTTATTCTTTTGCCTCCATCTAAATACAGGGTGAATGTGTTCTTCGGATCATACTCAACCAACGGACCTCATTCATTTGAATGCAAGATCTTAAGTTGATAATTATTCTTCATTCGTCTATACTACATAAAAGATTGAAGAGTTATTGAATGTGGAATTTTGCAAATGCATGACAGAAAATAAATTGTTCAATAACTATCATATTATATATATATGAAACAATAAGTTTCATCAAATCTTTGAGCTATTCTAATTCGTTACCAACTCCGTTCACCTTTACCAATAATAATAATATTATAATTGAATTATAATCAAAGTACGAGTACTGGAACCTCGAATGATATAGTAATATCATACAATAATGGAGAGTGAGAAAGATAAAGTTTCACGAGTGGAAGTAAACCGTCGAGGTAAGTATTTTCTCAAGTCTTAGAAAAATTGTAGTCAATAATAATATTGAACCTATATCCCGTTAACCGCATATCCAAGTACTTATGTTTTGGACAACAATTAAAAAATATTCCATTACAGTAATCAGCCAGTCAGCTTTTATATAAGAATCGCAATAATAAGTCGTTCAGCATTTATATCAAATTCCGTGATCAACAATAAAGAGCCCTCATTTATTATTGTTGGATTGTTGCAAAACTTCAAAATGATCTTTTATTGTTTTAGAATTCTCGGTTCATGCATTTGAATTATGCAGTTTAGGGTTGTAGTTTATGTATGTTTTTCTGAGAATTATGACTGACCTGTTGTATATTATTTCGATATAGGACTCTTGTTACAGAACCAGCAGCAACACATGCAGTAGGATATTTTGTAAAATAACTGTAAAATGAGTTTAAATTGTCAAAGTTATTACCATCATCTTTGAAAGTTTTTGTTAGACTTGTTTGCATTGTATTGAGGGAGCGCCATGCATTGGCATTGACATAATTGTCAATCTAAGAGACTTGTACAGAAGCTTGTATATATTTTTGGCTCATATTCAAAAAGTCAAAGTTGCCAAGTTCAGTTTCAGTGTGCAAGGAAAATTTACACAGTTTCATATTCGTTTAAATATATTATGATGATCATTCAAAGTTGTATATAGAGTGTTTCTTAGTTATTTAATCACTACTAAACCTAGATTTCAATTGCATACAAATCTATATAGGTTTCTACACTATATCGCAAATGTTTGTGGAACCCGTACACAGTAGTATAGTAGAATAATATAATTTACAAGTTTCGGTCACACAAGTCGATTTGTAATTTCATTTTTTCATATACATAGTGCAGTATATAATGTGTTTTTACAAAATATTTCATCAAGTTAAAGTTCGGATTGTTCCAACTCAAGCAGAACGTTTAAATAGAATTTACATGTTGTCTTACTGGGGTCTTTGCAAATTCCAATACTTGCTACTTAAAATATTTCACAAAATAAGTGGTAATTGTGCTACTTTGGATTCTTAAAATACTATTTTTACTCTATTTCCGAAACTTTTGACAATAAATAAACTACAATAAAATCAAGTCGGTAATGCGTGTACATAGATAACAAAACGACTGGACTGTCTGCTTACCGATAAACTAATGATATATAATGATTTGAAGTTGAGCTTGCATGTTTTCGAAGTCAATTTGTATAATATTATGTAGCTATATAATAGTCCGGTTTGCATGCCTGTCATTTCGCGGTCGTATTGTATTTAAGATATTTCACAATCAAATTTCATTCTTTGTATTTGTTTTAATAGTCATGGCGATCCGAGCCAAGAAGAAAAACCGTAAGAATCAATATATGAAGAAACTGGCTTCTGGAGGAGGCACGGGAAATAATAAAACTAGAACATCTTCTCGAGATAATCGAGGAAGAGATCCAAATCATAGTCGGTAAGCTTCGTAGCATGTATTTAATTACCATTAGTAAAGAAAATGATATAGTCTTATATTTTACACTAACATTGACACAATGTGCAATTTTTAGATCTGATGCCCGAACATCTTCAAATACAAGTGAAGGATCTGATGAAGCTGAAGAAATCTTGGGATCAGATGATGATGAGCAAGAAGATCCACGCGATTATTGTAAAGGTGATGAAAATACTGTCTTATATGCTGCCATTTATAACATTTATATAGAAAAAATTGTTCTATAACTAAATACCATATTAATCTTTCTTTTTTTTCCTGTAGGTGGTTACCATCCAGTTAAAATCGGTGATTTATTTCACAGTCGGTATCACGTCGTACGAAAGCTTGGTTGGGGTCATTTTTCTACAGTTTGGCTGTGCTGGGATCTGAAGTAAGTGTTAAATATCTGTTTATAAGTTTCGAAACCTCGGCAAGCGTATTATTTATTTATAAATTATGTGTCTTGTATTTACGGGGAAATAATAATAGTATATTATTTACTATTTATTTTTTAAAGTGGACATCGATATGTGGCTCTTAAAGTTGTGAAAAGTGCACCACACTACACCGACACTGCCTTAGACGAAATAAAACTCTTGAAATGTGTAAGTTTCTCAAAAAGGAAAACATAGTGCACATGAAATACTAAATACTAAAATTTCACAATTCTTGCAATTTCAAATCAAAAGAAGAATACGTCGTAATACATTACATATGATATACGTATGAATTTTTGGATTTGGATTCTAAATTGGTATAATTTCTTGGAATTCCAGGTGAGGGATGCTGATCCCTCAGACCCTAACCGAGAAAAGACTGTACAGCTTCTTGATGATTTTAAAATAACTGGAGTCAATGGAACTCATGTTTGTATGGTTTTTGAAGTCTTAGGCAACAATCTTTTAAAACTTATTATTCGGTCCAATTACCAAGGCATTCCTTTACAAAATGTCAAGAGTATTATGCGACAGGTACAAGTTAAAATATGAAAAAAATATGACTATTAATTCATTCCCATGTATATGTTTTTTATGGTTTACGTTAAAGTAACATCACCATCACAAATCAAATGTCATTGATTTTTTTTGTAATTATAGACATTGGAGGCATTGGATTACTTACATACCAAATGTAAAATTATTCATACGGATATTAAACCAGAGAATATACTCATGTGCGTGGATGATCAGCATGTACGAAATTTGGCACATGAAGCAACCAATTGGCAGAAACTGGGAATGAAATTACCTGGATCCGCAGTTAGTACGGCTCCAAAGGAATCTAAGCGACAAGAAGAAACTAAAATGTCAAAGAATAAGAAAAAGAAAATGAAAAAAAAGGCTAAAAAACAAGCTTTACTATTGGAAGAACAAAATAAACACTTTCTTGAAGCAGAAATAGTAGGTAGTCCACAGGGTGATGGGGACGTTCCCCTTGGAGATTTTTCTTCTTCCCCGAATCAAAACACAAATCAGAATTCTGAAAACCAAAACCAGAATGAACATCAAGATACTCTTGAACCTGAAGATCTTGAATCCTCAAAATCACTTGATTGTTCATCAACGAATCTGGAAAATAAGCAAAATGATGGTTCAAATATAGATTTGTCTACTGTGGTTATAAACACAAATCCAGACAATGATTCCCTTGATGGTGAGTGCTCCGTATAGAGTAGAATGCATTTTAACTGTAGTAATTCTTCAAGAGTTGCTCTACACTTTTCATATTCAATAGGAAAGAATTGTTTTCCGTTTCATATTCAATCAATTCTAAATATATTTTAATATCTATTTTTTATTTGCAATATAGTATCAGAGGAAGCGTCTTCTTCAAAATCTGTTCATCGAACAACTTCCTGTCCTGATATACCTGTCAATCGACCTGACCCTGTGAAGGAAGTTTGTGATATAAAAATCAAAATTGCTGATTTAGGCAATGCTTGCTGGATCGTAAGATAAATTAATCAAATATGTAAAATATAATGTAATTAATATATTTTTCATTTCAATTTTATTATTGTTCATTTTGAAATAAATTATTTTTCGACTGTATGAAAAACAAAGGATCATCATTTTACGGAAGATATTCAAACTCGTCAATACCGTTGCCTAGAAGTTTTAATCGGTGGAGGTTACAGTGGTCCGGCCGATATTTGGAGCACTGCGTGCATGGTAAACTTTATGGACTTTATATTTCAAAGAAATATTATAATGAAAGAAACTAATAACAATAGCTAGGGCTTAAGTTACAAATGTTTGTATAATTCACAGGCATTTGAATTGGCCACTGGTGATTATTTGTTTGAACCTCATACGGGGGAAGATTACTCTAGAGATGAAGATCATCTGGCTCACATCATTGAGCTTCTAGGACCCATCCCAAAACATATTGCTTTAAGCGGCAAATATTCTCGTGAATTTTTTACCCGAAAAGGTACGCATTCAAGTTTGTCATTAACTTTTGAGAAAAATCTAAACACCTTGGACATGGTTAATATTTCCCATGTTTAGTTAATGTAATTTACTTATAATAAAGTAGTGTGCGTATTGATATAAAAAATTCTATTTCGGTTATTTTTACAGGGGATCTACGTCATATAACAAAACTGAAGCCTTGGCGTCTTTATGATGTGTTATTTGAAAAATATGAATGGCCTTCCGAAGTGGCACGTGATTTTGCCGATTTTTTGACACCAATGTTAGCTTTCGATCCAGCAAAGAGGGCCACAGCTATGGATTGTCTTAAACATAGATGGTTGTCTTCCTGCACTTAATTTTTAAAAAACGATAGTAAATTGTTTCAGACTTTTTTCATCATTAAAAAAACAAACCCAAAGTGAGGTTGAATCATATAGATTTTACTTGTGTACCAGCACTGAGTGCTGTACAACAATGACTTTGTTCACTTATTAAACTTTGTCTGTCCTGTTAAGAATATTTAGCACACATCTTCGTATGAGTCAATGTCATCACAGTTGGCTAGTTTTCCATGTTAAATTGACTTTTGTTTTGTGTGTGAACACACAAATTCTACATGCCCCCCTCACTCCATCGTCTAATTTTTTGGTTAATTATTTATTGCGTCTATAAATATGAAAGCACGACTAAATAAAAGTATTAAGTACCAAATTACGTGCAACAATATTATTATTGTTGTTATTATTAAAATTGGTTATTATTGCTTAAGTAAATACTTAATATCATTATAAGGATATAGTCTCATTTCCTGTTCATTGAATGACGTTTCAAAATGATTTCATGTCATTGTAAACTTTTTTGGACGCTAATAAAAGAATCATTGGTTAATTGTGGTTTTAGTAGTAAACTTTTCTGAACTCAATCAATTCATGTAATACGCGAACTCGTAATAATGATTACTAGTGGCATAGCATGTGTAGAATCAAATTCCCATTTTTAGGGAGCCCTAATGAAACGGCGTATGTATGTCCGTCCGGCGATAACTCCCGAACCGTTCAGGATTTTGAATCTGGATCTTTTTCATTGCCATTGTATCGTTATTATACAGGATGAGTTCGGAGATGGGCATAATCGGACCATCCGCTTCGGTTTTCCCGGGTTTCTACGGGGTTTTAACCTGTTTCGCATTCGGGTCTTTGTCAGTGTAAAATTATAACGACTTCCTTATATACAACGACTACCTTATAAGGTAGTCGTTATAATTTTACACGTGATTCAAATACAAATTTTATAACGACTTGCTTACGACTTATTCTGTAAGATTTATGGTATGTATAGTAAAAAATCAACAGGAATCCGAATTCTGAACCCCGAATTAGGTGTTTTACCCGGGATTTCGGAACATTCTCTCTACTTCCTCAGAATTTGGGGTACAAAGTGATGAGAAATCCGCATCCGGATTCTGAAAAATGGAATACAAACCCCCGAATTTCGGGTTTTACCCGGGGGTTCTGGACAATTTTCAAATTCTTTGGATTCTGGAGTAAATAACCAAGGAGAGTCAAAATCTGAAACGATAATTCATGAAATCCAAATATAAAACAGAGTTTAGAATTTTTGAGAAATATTCAATACACTTGAATTTTTGGTTAACAACCTAATTCTTTGGAATCTAACTGTCGCTTGAAATCAGGAAAATAGGTCCCTTTCCAAGGGCATATTGCAATTAAATTGGCTATGCTTGAAAATCCCCGACCATGCTTGAAATTTCCTGAGACTATACAGCTGCATACTTTATTATATACTGTTCCGCTCCCTGATTTGGACACTCGGTTTACAGGGATATTTTTACTTTCTTTGTGCTTCTCATAAAGAATGGTAAAATTTAATGGGGGTTACTAAATATCTACACTTAAGTGATGTACTTAAGTACAATAAGTCGGTTGTCCTCCCTCAGCGGGAAATTATAGTGCTTTGTTTACGGACGCAAGTGAAAAAGTAAATGGGTAAATGTTTGTTTTTAGTAAAGTATTGTGTGTCTGAAGAATATTGTGACAGTTTGGGAGTAGGTAGCTAGTAGTAGTAGTAGCTAGGTAGGTGAATGCTGAAGATGGATGGAATTTAAAATAGAAGACCTGTGTAGAATTTAAATGCCATCAACATTGAAGCATGCAGTTGACTAGGAATTCGAATTTGGCATTCAGATGTATAGAGAATATCATGAGGAAAGAAAGAAGATGTGTATATATAAATATGTAAACTGATGTGATCTCAAGATGGGACGAGTAGGAAGGGAGTGAAAGAGAGGGGAAAACCGAGACATGGCTGAGGAATGATCCTCCTCGAAATGCAAATATGAACGACCTGCTCTGTTTCTTCAAACATCTTTAACTTGTTACTCAACTCAAGCGGTTGCATGGGGCTTCTCGTGAATGCATAGGTATACATATCGTATAGACAAAGCAGATCGTAAAATGCCTTGAAAACTGTTGACAGTCCGCACTCCGCAAGCTATACAATTCCACATATCACAAGACAAAGAAACTCACAATAATAATTGTCCAGTTTACAAGTAGGCTATATTATTATGTATCTGTATATAGGTACTTTATAATTTGTTGGCTAAAAACACGGGTATTTGGGCAGGCATTTGTCTAACGATAAGATGGAGGGATGAAATTAATGGAGAAAGGGTAGTGTGTATAGATAGATTCGGAATGTGAGTGTACACTATAGAGGCAGGCAGGCAGGCAGGCACACATGGGTATCAGAATATGATGATGATGATGATGGTTGAGGGGAAATGAAGTATTGTTTGATGGTGGGATGTGTGGTTGAGGAGATGAATGGAGGTTGGCTATTCCTTCCTCCTGAAGGCGGAGGGTAGGCGGGTTCCGAGTCTATAGCGTCAAACTGGAGAGAGAGAGAGAGAGAGAGAGAGACAGAGAGAGAGAGCGAGAGAGTGTGCTAGTCTTCCTGCCTCAATCTCCTAGCCTCGTTTTTTCCCCCAAATCCGAATCACAGTTCATTTTATTGCTGGACACAACAGAACCGAACCGAACCCGCGCTCTTCTTCCACTCATTCCATTTCAGTCAGTCAGTTTTTTGAGGGAAAAAAGCGATATACATTTTAATCCAGTTTATTATTATAGTACTAGATATTTTGTGAGTTTCTTCTTCTTCCTTCATCCCGATTCCCATTCCCAGAGATTTTTTGGGATGTCAGAAAAAAAGTCATTTCGCATTGACGTTCTGTTGGCACGTGAGTCGCCCAATTCAACCAACAAACAGTGGACAACGTGGTCACGTTCAACTTCGCCAAATTCCACAAGCCGTGCAGCATCTTTGAGTCCTCCCATCTCACCTGGCTCTGAACAGGCTTCAAATAGTCCAACCCCAACTCATTTAGATTCAACTCTCTTCCATCATCATCTTCATCATCATCATCATCATTTAGAACAGCAACAACAGCAGCAACAACAACAACAACTTCAAATACATGCACGGAATAAAATCCTATCGAATCATCATAATTCTCGTCTACTTAGTAATAACAATAACACGAGTAGTAGTAATAATAACAATAATCATCATCATCATCATGTTGGTGGTAACGCTCATGGACGCTCGAATGGCAATGCGGGGTCTCTGGTCAGTTCAATATCCGGCGGTGCGAGTGGTTTATCGAGTAGAGCAGCAGAGATGGACATGCAAATGCCGTTTAGTCATTTGAATAGTGGTGGTGCTGGTGGTGGTGGTGACAGTGCGGGTCATCGTAATCACAGTCACTCGTTAGACTCTCAAGGACTATTTGACTCACTTCATTGTTATATGCCGACGAGTGGCATGACCCATTTCGGCACTTCCGCCTTTCACCTTCCATCCATCGACTGCTCGTCCGATGTCAAAATCACGCCAACATCTTCCGCATCCACTTCATCACAATTTGTCGGGCTGAGTGTGGCCAATGCTCATCAACTTCAACTGGAATGGCTGGCCAGGAACGGCATGCTCTATCCTCGACTTCCCGACCTTTCAGGTACACATTTAACATTCTTTATTAGCCATCTTTACTCCCTCCCCCGCTTTCACCATACGTAGGTACCTATAGTAGATATACCGACACCGATCGTCGGCATGGGGCAATGCGAGATTGTTATTTCTTTCACCTACTTTCATCCATCCTCTCCCTTTCTTGCCCTGTACAATTTACACTGCTGACGACAAAGTTATTATTTCATAAGCGACTCCGATTGTTACGTTTTCCTTTGGAATCTTTATAAAATATTTCATGCATATGTACTGACATTTTTAGTAATTACCGTCCCTTGTCTCGTTCCAAATTTTATATTCTTAACATATTAGTTGAAACATCTGGAAAGATTTTATCGGGATGGATGAGAGAGAACGACAGTACCCATGTAAATAGGTACATTCATTTAGAATTAAAACAAGGCCGTTTTTCAAATGATTTGTATTGATGTGTAAAATTAGCCTGGTTAAAAGTGGTAAGACTTGAGGATAAATGTAAATGTGGGTCGGAACAAACTGACTTTGAAAGTATTGTTGGTAAATGAATCCAATTACAATCAGTCCGATTCTTGCTCCTCCTTCATCCAGTTTACATTTGCACCCATTTTTAATGTGTGTGGAATTTTGGAAGAACGTATAAAAATCACAAAAATGACAAATGTCAGAGTAATGATGGGCAGGAAAGGGGTAAAAAGGGACAAAAAAACATGCATGTATAGGTGTACATGCATACCTATATACTATATAGGTATGTATATGACTATCGGCGCCTAGTAGATGAGATGAGATGAGGTGAGTCGAGTGGAGATTGGAGTCAGCTACATAGTTAGTCATATAAAATGTGTGTGGGTAAATGGGAGTGGAGGTAGGTATGTTGGTGATTTGGTGAGATAAGACAGTAATAATGAGATGTTATAGTTAGTTAGAGTTGAGTCAACGGGGGAATAGCAAATAAGAAGATGATGAATAGGGAAGCAAAGCGAGATGATTCGATTGATTTAGGCCAAGTCAAACATTTATGATTCAGAGTTTGGTTGGATAGTCGGGAGGTAAATTCAATTGTCGTCGTACAATAGCGTCAAATCAAATCAGTTGAAGCTTCCACGAGACTCTGACGAAAGGCAGCAGAAGCGAGAGAGAGAGAGAGAGAGAGAACAAGAACAAGAGAAAGAGAGAAGAAAGAAGACGAGAGATGAAACGAGAGAGAAGGAACCAGCCCCCGGAACAACTTTTATCACCAAAGCAAACATCATCTTAGTATTATCACGCGCAGATTAGAAAAACCATCGGGATGCCCAATGAGCAATTAACTAATTTGATTTCAACCGTCCAATTACGGCCTCCACTCTTCTCCCCACCCTCCGATTCCTCCAAGCTCTACCCCCACCCCTTCATTCCTTAGCCGACTAGGTAACTATGTATACCGTTATCTACATACAGGCAGACACATATCCTGTAAACTCTCAATTTTTTCTCGGTAATGCCCGAAACCGAAACGGCTTCTGCCTCTTGTTTCTGCCGCTGCCGCTGCCTCTGCTGCTCCCTACAGGCAGAGAGACACTCATGAGATATTTCTTTCCTATATACGGTTAAAATGTCGTGCTATTTAATTTTGTTGACTGAAGAAAGGCTGATGATGTATGCACTTGCCTCATCATTGGCTCATCATGCATTCAGTGAACGCGTTTAATTATGATGACTCGGACTAAAACATCAAATACGGTGATGGTTAATGATTTGGCGATGGTCACGGTGAGGTCCGCGCATGGTGAAGTCCGAATGATGGCACGGCGACGACGTGTTTAAAATATAACGCAACCACGAAGAGACAAATGGAATCAGAGAGAGAAAGAAATTCAACTCTTCCCATAAAGTAATTTATGTAGGTAGTGCCTATATAGTTAGTATAGTTAGTATAGTTACTAGTTAGGTAGGAACAGGAACTGCTGTATGTACATATAAGTAGGTTGTGGTAGTACATATGTATTTATAAGGTACATATTGTATAGTATTAGGTATCTAGGTATTAGGTATTAGGTAGCCACATTTCATTCGTGTCTGTTCAGGTTCAGGTCCAGTCCAAGTCAGTCAGTCAGTCAATGATGATGATGGGCGAAATGATGCTGGTGATGCTGCTGGAGAATTTTGGAGTCCATCCATCCTTCTTCTTCCTTTTGTGCACTTCACTTCCATGGTAAATTAAGTTAGAAAATTTGTCCTCACGTAATGTCAACAATGAGGGTGCAGCTTTGGATGTTCAACTCTCCCTACTCGATCCATATAAATACTTACATACCCACCCGTCTGTCTGTCTGTCCCTATAAACAACCTCATCATGTCATCATGCTTCCCTCCCTATATGTTTCTCCCATTTATCATATTCGACGACGAAGACGACGACAGTGTGTGTGTGTGTGTGTGTGAGGATGGGCTCAAAAAAGTGAGGAATTCAGCATATAAACATCTTGATCATCCACTCGCCATCTCTTCCCTTCGTTTCTCCTCTGTTGTTATTCTACTCGAGAGATTTTTCTATTTATTCATGATTTTATTTTGTATTTGTGTGAGTGTTTGACTGTCCCTTGTTCTTCTGTGGACTGTGGACCATGGTCTCTGCATTTCCAGTTTTGAGTGACTCTCTCTGTCTCTCGCTCTCTCTCTCTCAACATCTTCTCTGGACATGACGAGTAGTGCGTGTGACGGAGCAAAAGGGTTCCAATGGAATTCTCTAAATATGCGATGGACGATAGACAGAGAGAAAGAGAAAGAGTGTGTGTGTGTAAGCCTCTACCGCTCTCTCCCTCTCTCTCTGCACGTTATTAAATAAATAAATATTTGGTAAATTAGGTTTGTTGGATGATTAGAATGTTTATAGGAAGGGCGTTGAGTCGCGCACATGTTCCCTGCAGGTTACACAATGAGCACTCACTGTTTACATCATATGGCTCACAGATTAGCTACTTCCATTCTGTTCCGTTTTTATTCATTTCACCCTCGAGTGAGTCCCCAGTCGTTCTCTTCGTTCTCGTCGTCCTTTACGTCTCCAGTTAATGCCGAGTGCCCATACCATATGCAAACCCCTTCCTCTCTCCCATTATATAACTGCTTCCATCCATTCTCAGTCAGCCTCCGCCTCGTCCTCATCAAGTAACATTGAACATTTCTCATTTTCCTATACTTTATAAATGATCATTTATTTATTGCTGAAAAGTTGGAATTTATTGAATAATATAAAATTATATCGTCTTCAAGTCTGAGTGACATTACAGCAAAATCGTTGACGTTGATTTCAGGTGAACTCTGAAAATAGTAGAAGTAGGAAAAAATTGACGGACGAGTGGTAGACATGCATTATGCAGATGGGGGAGAGGAAATAATTAAAATGTAATAAAACTGGGGTTATGGATGGTGGAGATGGAGATGCTCGCTGGTTGGTTTCTTTCTTTCTTTCTTTTTTTCTTTCTTTCTTTCTTTGGGGTGGAGGCAAGAGTGGAGTAAAGGGGGAATCTACGTAGTAGGGAAGTAATGTATACTATACATCTGTACAAAAAGAAGAAAGAAGAATGAATAGGGAGATGAAACGGAGATGGAGGGAAATGGGAAAGGAGAAGATGAGGATGCAGGATTGAGGATGCGAATGTGAGAATGTGAGAATCAGGGAAAGTTGAGCATGTCAACGGCTTTGCAAGTATTTGGAAACTCCGCCTAGTCATTCTCATGAATTTTATTGTCGATTCCATTTGGAATCCTCATGATCATGACTTTCCATGTCAAAAGCGATTCCTGTGGCTTTTTCCTTATCCCATTTCGGCTATAGTTTGGAAGCAAGATTCTCCATATAAAATCCAAATCACTCTTTTGAGATCATGTTCGCCGCACGATTCCATTCGGGAAGAGAAAATCAATTGTGACTTCCTCTCACTCTCACCCTCACCATCCTCAGTGTAGGTACAATTCCGGAACAGTTTTGATTTTGTTTATGGAATAAATGACAGATAATGCATTGACTGCTGAGACTGAAATGAGTGTGTAATCGGGCATGGCCTAAAATGAGAGTCATGTGGTCTTGACGTTAATTGTGGGTTAAAACGACAAGGCGGATCCAACTCATCTGGATAAAATACAAAATCCTTGTTATTTCTTATCCCGAACCGACCGACCGACCAACCGACCGACTATTCACACCGAAGGCCAAGACAAGGAGGAGAAATACAAATAATAATACGAAGAAGAATAAGCGAGGAATGGAAAATGGGAATCCAAGTGAGGGCTGAGGTGGGAGCGATGAGATTTCCTATGAATAAATGACCGTTTCAAGTATATTTCAAGCCACGATGGGGATGCATAGAAATTGCCGTGTAGAATTCACTCGATGGTCCAACTACTTACACTAGCTATATATGTATAAGATACTTATTTCTTAGGTTTTGTGAGTGTGAGTGTGAGGCTGTGAGGCTGTGAGGGTTATAGGGAGATGGCAAAAGAGATTTAGGTAATTTGTGCAGGTTAGAATTTATGGAGGCCCCCCTAGAGCGTTTTTATCGACACAAGAATAGAAAGTGGCAATAAATTTGTCAACGATCAGGAAAGCATCCAGCGACATTGCCATGCACATCAAACAACACAACCAACCAGCCCCCTGGTTTGATCTCCTTCTCTTTCACAACTCTCTCGCTCTCCTTTTCTCTCACACAGACTTTTAACAATCCCATTCAAATCTCGGAAATCCAAATCCAAATTATAAGTGAGCAAAAACAGAGTTGAATGGAATTACACAACTACTTTAGCTCCACCATAATTTAAAGTCAATTCAAATGGAAAATGAAGAATATCTATCCTGGACATAAAGTAAAGCTTGTTCACATCCATTTTAAATCTCGCATCGTTAGATTGTAATACGGACTACTTTTTATTATTATCATTATTCCTATAAATTATAATCTACTCTTTGCATCCACGCCATGATTTATTTCAATTTTCAATCTTTTCAAAATCCCGTCTCTCAGTCATTTTGCGTCCTATCCTAGCTATCTTATGTATGTACATATAAATACAATAAAAAGTAAAGAAAAGACACCCTTAGTCTCGGACGGAAATCTCATTTTCATCTGCTACAAAAGTCAAACGCCTGATTCATTCAAAATGTTTAGAAAAATGAAATCATTATTTTATCGAGAATTTTATTTGGAGAAAAAGAAAACATTCACTGACAAAAAATGAATTGTGTAAAGAAACAGAATGAATGAAATTAGTGGATGTGGACTGTTGTTAGTTGTGATATACGAGGAAGAGTAAAGTAAAGTGAATTGATGATGAGTGGCTACAGACATAAAAAAAAAGATGATAAAAGATGTTGATCAATTATGGAAATGATACGACGAGTTTTTGTGAAATGGCGTCTCGTCTCATTGTGTGAGGATGTGTACGAGGATATGTAAAAATAGAGGGGAAAACGGTATGGAGGAGATGGAGGGAGAGATTTTGGATTTTGCTTGTGATATAAATGAGAGTAATTGAATGAATGGGATGGAGAGAAGAGGAGAAAAGAGAAGAGAAAAGGGAGGGATTGGATCGAGTGTGAATAATGAGGACGGAAAGGTTCTGTTGAAGCCACAAAGCAATGCAAGTTGATTAGTTTCAGCGGTGATTAGATTACATTAGCATGACAAATGAAGAGCGCTTGTATTATTTATTATTAGTATTTATTAGGGTCACACTGTTGATAGTTGACTCGCATTTGTTGCCATTCCCCGTCACTTTGTCCATAGTGTCCATGAAGACAGTGGAGAGAGAGAGGAGAAAGATGGAACGAGAGAGAGCGAACGAGGGTGAATTATACGCTTCTAGTCTTTTCATACTCACAGCCACCATCAAACTACACACTGATTCATTTCCACCATCCATCTGCTCATCCATCCAATTTGTTTGTGTACACAAACAAATTTCCGTGCCATTACCCCTCCACTAGCACCAGCACCAGCACCAACCATCACACACACATCTCTCTCTCTCTCTCTCTCTCTTTCTCTGTACAGCAACAATGTGGGAGACTACTCGGGACCAAAGACTAAAACCCACAACGCATTCAAAATCCATATCGTTTTAATTGATGCAATTAGCATCAGTGTGCTCATTGATTTCTCCTCTCTTGTCCCGACCCACAGCACAGTCGCACTCCAAATGAAATCCCATATACATGTACATTGTATCACACATGTATGTACCATACACCATACATACAATACATACCATACCATACAACTGATACAACGACATCCACATTATTTTTTTATTCCCGCATCTCCAATCGCAAAGTAATCTTTAACTTGGATTCTATTCCATGAAATGAATGATACCAGTGGGTACATTTCTATCAAGTGTATAATTATGTATAAACCTATTTGTATATATTTTTACATTATGTATTGCGACATTGTAATATGCACGCATGTATAAATTCAATTTTCTCACAACTATATGAATACGACTTTGTGAAATTCAAGTGGTTGGGTCGGTCGGTCGGCTGGTGTGAATTGTGAACAAATGCTCCTCCATCCACTGATCGCTGCACATTTGATATTTCCTATAGATAATAAATAAAATTAAAATAAACTCAAAGGTATATAGGAATAGATAAAATATGACTTTTTCATTCGTTTAGGAATTCCAGGGGGTCCAACGGCTGCATTATTGGGGAAAACACGACGACCGCGAACGGCTTTCACTTCCCAACAGGTAAAGAATAAAGATGTACCCACCGAGATCCAAGCAATAGTATACATATATATATGAATACAGGCAGGCAATGAGCAATGAGCAATGCCAACATTTTTGAAAAGAGACAAAGTCTATCAAGTTTTATACGAAATGGAACTCGGGAATTAATGAAAATATAAATGGTGAGGACTGAAGAGGACGTGCATAATGTGTTTTTTTTTCTATTTCCTCTTTATCCCGTTGGAAACAGCTTTTGGAGCTTGAACGACAATTTCGACAAAATAAATACTTATCGAGACCCAAACGATTTGAAGTGGCCACTTCTCTCATGCTCACCGAAACTCAGGTTTGATTACACAACTCGTTATTGTTATTATTAGGATTGTTACAACTACCATAGCATTAGCATAGCCATGATGCAATAATATTCATTTTCTATATTCCTATTATCCTTATCAATATACATTTCATCTCCGTGCCCTGTGGAAAGTCCTCCTTCCCCTTCCCCCTTCTTCCTTCCCCCCCCCCCTTCTTGTTCGTCCACTGTCCCCATTTGACATGAACGACTAATTCCCCATTTCACTTCCCATCCAAAGTCCGAACTGTGTTCTGTTCATAACATTGAACTTTTTTTATGACTCTCATCGCATCGCATCTTGTCCAAATCAAAATCAAAAATCCATTCACCAGTCGCTAGGGTTTGATAGACTTGTTGAATGGACACTCACTTTTACACTTTTGCACTATCTTTATCTTACAGAGTTGACAGATGCCCTCTTGATTTCATACCATGATTGTGAACATGAAAACAAAGTTGAGCAACACACTTTCTGGGGTGTCTCGATACAAAAAGATTTTAATAGGGATGGGAGTGAGTGGTGAGAGACGACCTGACTAAAAATGATGGATAGATGGAGAGAGAGAGACAGAGAGAGAGAGATGTGCAGGGAATTAAAAATCAATGTAGGTATGTAAATTGGAAATGAGTGCAGATTACAGGGAGATTTTGTCAGAGGAGAAAGGAGCGAGAGGGTGTAGATTCCATTCCATGAAGGTTCCCATTTTCAACATGCCCGCACCGACTTCCACATCCAATGAATGAATACGCAGGTATATTTATATTTACATAGACTTTTGTCTCGGGGACTGAGTGAGATGAGGATTATGATTGTGGGGCATGGACTGCTCTGCTGGAAATGGGCAAATATTTATTTTATACAAGGAATAATCTTGGGAAAGCCTATATCTACTTAGGTTTATCCTATACAGACATGACGATGAATGTAGAAACCAACTGGGCGAATGTGCATAGAGAGAGAGAGAGAAAGAGAGAGAGAGAGAGAGAGAAAAGCTCCTTTAGATTACCTTCTAATTGCCCTAGCTTTTCTATTCACTGAATTCATCGTATCTTGTCTCGTCTCGTCTCGTCTCATCTCATCTCCTCGTCCTTGTGCAAACATGACAACATTTCATTTTGTCAATTTTACAAATGAAAAACAACACTTTGCAGCCCCTTCATCTCCTTTGCCCATTCATTGCACGTCACGTCAGCATTCCATCTTCAAACCCCGACGTCGCGTCGTCAACAACCAAAAAACCTTTCCACCTTTCGCTCCCATCTGATCTGTGCATACACACTTTTTTCCTTTTTCCCTACTCCCTCTGCATTTCATAAAATACCCACACGACAGAAACTGCGGTCGCATTTTTTACCTTACTTTTGACATCTATACCATTACGAAACGATATGTACAGATAGGAGCATGTATTATTGCATGGATTTTGATCTTCCTCGAGTAAAAGTAACAATCACAAATCAAAAGTACACGTGTAAATTATATTCAAATGTATAAGATTTAACTCGGGTGAGTCTAATTATCACTAATTGGTGAAATGTACCCATCCGCAATGAAGTTTACTGAGTCTTCTCTCGATAGATTTCTGGCATGATGACAAAAGTTCGGAATAAGTAATTTGTTGAGAAATGTTCTGGAAAGGGATTTCTTTTCAATTTGATCATGGAACTACATTCACAGTTCTGCTACTCCGACTGCTACTGCTACTGCTACTAAATAGAACAAATCCTAATTGAATTACTATGAGAGAATTATCGGTGTAGTTGAATCTGTAAAAAGTGGATGAATCGTCGTCGTTGTGTCCTTCTTTAGTGCTCGCTCTTTGGATGGAATGGATTGTTTGTTATTATTATTTGTATTATTCCTTCCACCATTGTACCATTGTATCATTATCATTGTATACATGTTGTTACTGGCAGAAAAAACTCAAGGAAAGTGTAATGGCAGTGAATGCAGAAAACTTGTCGTTTTCTGCAAGGGAGGAAAGTGAATCCGAATTGAAAACTGTACAGAAAATAATATGGAATAACCAGATCATAATCATAATCGTAAAGTTGATGGGCTAATGGAGTGGAAAATGGGAATTGGGATCAAAACCCCCAAGTGAAAGTTGAGGGGAAGAAGCATTAATAAAGGGAAATCCATGATGATATGAGACTCATCAGTATCAGTAGCAGTATCAGTAGCCGTCGAGTAAAAGGAGGAGGCGGAGAAGGATGTGTAGGATTTTTTTTTATGTAACTCCTTGCCTGTCTGCTTTCCTGCCTTCCGCTACTCTAGTATGTAACTATAGTTAACTAGTATGTATCAACGCATATTGGCATATCTCACTACACTCTGCACACCGTACACACGCCAAGGGAAAAGCAAGAACAACAAACGTGCATACATACTTACAACACAAAATCTTTCATGTTTTATTGAATGAGCGAATGAGCGAGTGAGCGAGCATCTGTCTGTTGTATCATCATTCGTGATAACGAAACGATGGATGGATGAAAACATGATGAAAACCCGTTTATTTGTTTAGTACGCTCTGCAATTCACCCGGGCTTTTTGGGGAATCACACACATACATACAATTTTCACATGAATTCAAATCACTATCAAAATCTCCTTTTCATAAAACTTGAATCTAATTTCCCTTTGCGTTTGTTTTCTTTTACTTACAGGTAAAAATATGGTTTCAGGTTTGTACAACACAAAAATTGAAAAACTAAACATATCTGAAAAGTGGAGAGGACTATCAAATGAAATGAAAAGAGAGTTGTTTTTTCCCTCTATCTGTATTCTGTATTCTGTAGGTATATACCTAACGATAAGTATAATGAATAAAGTGAATTAATGTTTTGGTGCTCCTTCTGTAATACAGAATCGTCGTATGAAATGGAAACGAAGTAAAAAAGCTCAACAGGAAGCTCGATGTAAAGACAATGATGGCGACAAAAAGTCACATAGCGGATTAGGAGATAATTTTGATAAAGAGAAGGACAAGGATGGACATGGAACGACTGCGGGTTTGACGAACACAACGACCACAACGACAGCTAAAAACTACTCATCTAATACAACCTCCACTGCCAATAGTAAGAACTCCAATGCATATAATATACCCTATACATAGTACATAGGAATAAACTTGAGGCTATTTTTTTACTCTTTCTTTGCGCTTTCCGTGTGCATCCGATGAAGGAACAAATTTGAAGAGAGCCAAATAAAACGCTGAATATTGTGTTTGTGTGGTCGTGGATATGAAAGTGAAAGTATCGTATATGTAGAATAGAACAGACTACAGTCGTCACTGACTACAGACTACTTATTGTTAGTTGAAACAATGAGCGAAAGTACAAAGTTGGTGGGTTGTTTTCTTGATATTGTCAGGGAAAGGGGAAGGCGGCGGCGGCGGTGGTAGTGGAGGAGCTGCGGAGAAGAAGAAAAGTCAAGAGAATGAGGATTGTCAGGGATTTAGTGCCAATGTTGGAGTTGGAGTTGGTGCCGGCGACTCAACTCATAAATCTCATCGTCTCTTACTGTATGCATCACCGAGGAATCATCCTTCCTACCCACAACTGGATTCACATTGCTCATGAAATCCTACACCCAACCGTGCGTATATGGACGACATTTATTATTTATTATTTATTATATCACATTCAGTATCTATTCTTTTGTCTATTGTACATTCACCCATTATAATTTGCGCAGACACTTACTTACATTCCTTCTCATCATACATAATTTAACTGATTGATAAATCTATACCTACCGCCAGTACTAGTACTCACTATTTTTGTTACTCAAACTACTCACAAATGAACCTTAATTCTATTCATTGAACGTTTCACGTTTCGCTTTCTCCACTTTCCGTTTTTTTATTTTATTGAACTGCAAACATCATGAAGACTAAAAATACTACCAAACAAACAACAGCTGAAGTAACTGAACACGACATGACAAAACAAACAAACTGTACTCTGTGGATCCACGTACATACGGAGATATAGCGAATAGTGAATTGAGTCACATGATTATTTATAATGAGCCCAATTTATGAATTTATGATCACAAGTTTCTAAACAAAAAATATTGCTGAATATCTCTCGTCCTTGTTAAATAAATCAACGCCTGCCTGTCTGTTTTCAATCCTTGTTTTTTCTCCATAACCTTTTCTCCCCTTCAAACGTTTATCTTGAATTAATGGGGGACATGTTAAACCTCCATCTCACATTCCTTCCATTTGACATTCTCTCCACATTTTCTTGTGAGAAATCAAAGGACAACTTGGATAAAGAATGAAAGTTGTGCATCTATGAGGTCAATATTACGAAATATTACAATTTCGATGGGATTCAATGCGACTTGGTTACAAATTACAATGCGGAATTGTTGTTATATTTAAACTATTTAAAGTGTTTACCGTCAGCCTTTTATGAACATTTATTGCTGTGTATTGTTGATATGTTTAATAGGATGATGAATACATGATAATATAATTTATATAAAGGCATGTTCAATCCAGAAACGGAAAAGGCATTCACTATTTCATTTGTTCTTGGACCAAACGAAGGACTTGACTACTTTCTCTTCTTTTCTTTCCAAGATGAGATTTTTGTTGGATGAGATAAAAAAAAGTCTCAAAAGTTGTTTTCAAGATAAAGATGGGATATGTCTTTACATGCATACATATATGGCCAGGCGAAGACGGAGAAGGAATAGTAGAAAAAGAAGAAGAAGACAAAGAAAGAGCGAGGAGTGGAGAGAGTGAGAGATGTGAAAGGGGAGTTGTAAATCTTTGGCGTGAAATTTATGAGCAAACTTTTCTCCAAGTTGTTTGTAACGATGGTGTAGCGAATCGAGAATTGTGGGGGGATCATCACTTTGTTGGTGGGGCCCAGACGAGGGCAGAGAGAGAGAGAGAGCAAGTGAAAAAGGAGAAGGGGGAGGGAAAGGTTCCTGGAAAAGTGGAAAAGAGAAAAGAGAAATGAATGGGGGGAAGTGGGATATTTTTTTGTTGTTGGTAAGGCGAGAGAGAGAAAGAGAGAAAGAGAAGAGGAATGCCGATTTCCTAGCCATTACTTTGTATGTGTGGCTCATTTAACCAGCAATGTAATTTGTGTGAGTAGTTCCGGAACGTCACTTAGTGCTCTTCGCCTTGAAATGGAAATGGGAATTGTGCTAATCTAACTGAATGCCACTTACCAGTGAAATAGACTAGCCGCTCACATCACATAATGGCTCCTAAAAATCCTCTTTCCTTCTTCTTTAGCCTCCGCCCATTTCCATCTCCCTCCTCCTCCTCTTCTTCCTCCAATCTTCTCTACACACAAATCCCTCCAGCCCCATCTCCGTCTCCACCTCTCTCTATCTCTATATCTCTCCCTATATGTACCTAGTTACCTACTATTTACTACTTGAAATCTTTCTCTTCTGAAACTTGGAATCCACTCTCGTCGTCTTTAACTTAACGCAGACGACGATTCCAGCCAGCCAGCCAGCCACATATCCACATATCCACAACGTACATATACATTTTACATACACGGACTATTTGAGTAGCTCGAATGTGTAAAAAAACTTGTAAATTTTTATAGAAGATGACATGGTAGCCTGCATGTTGGAGGGAGAGTATAGACTCGATGACACGGCTGGAGACAAGCGACTTGAAATATCTTAAACGATCATGTAAACAGAAGCTGATACATTGGAGAGCCGCCTGTCATGTCAATGTCAAAGTCCTGTTTCTTCTCCTTTCTCCTCTTTCTCCTCTCCACGGCGGGAGCGACAGACGGAGTAAGTAATAGCACTGGGTTTACATGACAGGAGCCTCATAAATTACCCCAATTCATCTTCCTCATCCCATCCACATATATATATATATATATACACACACACACTCACATACACAAAGGCGAAACGAAAGGCACAAGAAGACCATTTCAAATCACTGGGGATGTCTTTCCTTATCTTCCTATATTTTATTATTTATTATTATATGTCTGTATTAACCATCTTCTTGCATACATATTTCCCAACTTTCTATTCTATTTTTCCTTCGTGTTGTTGTGTACAGTAAATGTGTATCTATTCATGTACGCATTATGGATGAATATGAATGAAGTTTGGGACATTTTTTAGTGTGATAAATCTAGAGTGGGAAATTGGAGGATAGTGGATTTGAAATCACTTGAAATTTTCAATAAACTCTTTAAATGGAAAGGAGGATACGGAGTGCTAATAACAGTAATAACGTATTAATTTGAATGTATTATTTAGAAAAGAGAGAAATGGGGGGAGAGGCAGCGGCAGAGGCACATGAGAGAAAAATGTGTGCGGATGGAATTCTCCAGTGGGCAATTTATTTGGATGGCAATGACTACACTTTTAATTAAAGCTAAATCGTTTCATCGGTCCCTGGACATTACTTTGATCTAGGCCTAATTAAGTGAGGAAAAGTCTAATCTAGTGCTAATTCCTGTCATTCCCCACCTACTCTCTCTGGGCCTTCTTTCCTCCAGAATTCTTCTCCAAGGAAGATGATTATTGGCAACGATTATCCCTCCCAACACCAACTTCTTCAAATGAGAAACATCGATCCAACCATTTTTTTTCCTCCGTTTACTCTCTCACCGTTTTTGGTCTCCACAAACTCAAGCTCATTCTACGTTGAGCCATCTCTCTGCCTTCTGTAACTATGCATTAACAAGGAGGTGCATATATGCCTATAATATGTATATATATATAGCTATGGACATTTATTTTCATTTCCTATTTTCTTCCTGTCGTCCGCAATTCTTCCTCCACAAATGCACATTATCATTCTTGGTTTCTTGCCCTTCCTTTGTCCACAAGTAGACAATTCTCGCATAAAATAAGATAAAATAGGGACGACTTCCCAGCTAAATAAAATATAAGGTGTTCAAGGTAATTTAACAAGTGAGTTAACCTCTTGATCCCTTGCCGTAACTTTTCAGCCAACAATGGCATTGTCACTGAAACCAATAGGTTGAATCGACATTCATTTAAACATCATCATTTCCGATCCAAGATTCCCACACTCACCACTATCTTCATTTTTTATATAGATCAGCTGAGAATAAACTGAAATGCCACTCGTTGAATATCTCCCTACCCAAAAATCAGATGGAGTAATAAGATTAGGAAATAATGTAGGAGGAGGCATCGTAAGTATACATATATAAAACATACTCAACACTACTACTTTCACTGTCTTGGTGCACCTAACGAAAGTCCACTTTCTTCCCAAGGTCATGTTGCTATTATCAAACCCTGGCAGCATAGCGTTCCCCTAAGTCGAGTAGCAAGCACAGTCAGTCTAATTTTTGGGTACCTAAAATCCTTATTTCTAAATGAGCGATTTTAATGAAATATAAACATGTGCACACAGTACAAAAAATGGAGCGAAGGGTAAACCAAACTTATTCTGAATTAAAAAACTAACCACAAATTTGTCAGTCTGTCCGTCGGAAAACCAAAACCAATAGAATTTTTCGAACTGAAATGACATCTTACACTGTCTCAAACAAATTGTTAGCATAAAATGGCAATACTTAGTGCTCGCGGTGCGCGCTCGCTTATACCTTCGCAAGAAAACGTTTCATTTATTATCTGCTCGCGCTACGCACTCGCCATGTCCCTTCACATGCAAACGATATATATTTTACGGATACCAAATTTTTGTCGTAGGCGCGACTTCATGCTAAAAATTCGTGTCAGACATTAAAAAAAAAATTCTGAACTTTTTTCACAATTTCAAAAAAAAAGAAACTAAAAATATATATATTTTTTTAAAGTCTTAAAATTGTCTGAAACGAATTTTTAGCATAAAATTTCGACTTGACCTTACATGACTCCCTTAACTCCGCCCCCGTGACCCCAGGGTCACCAAAATCAATGTGTACCTGACTCATTCAATGACAATGTAAACAAAAAAACCCCATGTAAATCGGTCAACCTCGTCCGGCTGTTTTCGACGGACAGTGTAATAAGATAAGAGGAGCTTCGCTCCCTAAAACAGTTGGAACATAGTAAAAAAATACGGTGAACATGATTCCCTGAGCTATTAATGACCAAAACCAAGTTCTCATGACACGAACAGGGTATTTCCGAAATTCGGGGATTTCGGGTTCTGGTTATTCTTGAAAAATATTTACATGGGGTAAAATAATATGAGGAATTGAATAATATCTGAAAACCATTTCCAAAAAATCCGGGTATTTTAGTAATATTGCATGGCCAAATACAACATCTTGGAAGTATTTACTACGTGAAATTATTATTTATTGTTTACAAAAAACAGTCCAATCATTTTTTTACATAAGTATACAAAGTTAGTTACTGTTTTTGTTTATTCATTGAATTATTTATTTAGAATTATTTACTAATTTTTTTCGCCCTGTGTACATGCATACATGTGACATGTTTGAGCGATTTTTCTTAGTAATACATAACACATTGTGTTTAAAATTTCTTAAAAAAGATGTGAAATTGGTTTTAAAAATTCTAAAGTATTAATATGTGAACCTATGTATATATATTTATTTAACTTTAACGAATTTGGGTTTTGGTCCTTTAAATTATTTATCTATATACATTACACATGCCTATTCATTCATCGTGGAACAGCTATTACTATTATTATTAACTAGGGCGTCCAGAGAGTTCACTATCCTCCCCTATTAACTTAGGTGATAGTGGTAATAATTATTATTATGGATTTTCAAAATAACAATGTGAAGTTACTTTTCTATCTCTCGTTGATATTATAATATTAAATACGCCTTTATGTATATTGTCGCTCACGCGTTATCGTTAAAATATATCCATTGACCTAAATAGAAAAAATAATAATAAAATACCCATACTACTTATTTCATTTTGAAGATTGAATACTTCGTAGGCGAAATGATAAATAAAAAACAAACAGGCGAGACATGATATAAATACGATTATATCAACTGGAAGAAAAACAAATAAAATATTGAATTGGGGGAATGAGACAACATTGCAAATACAGTTGTAATTGTATAAGTAATGCAATGAATTTCATTGAATGAAATTTCTAAACCGTAGTTATTCTGTGTTATAAAAAAAATTAAATAAGCATAAACGTTTCACGTTATAATATGTAGGTATAATACAATGCTATTTAAAAAAGAGAAGAACGAATACAAGGAAACAATAAATTTCATCAACATTTTGCGTATAATATCTTTTTATATATAAAAAGTACTTTTAGTGAGTGTAAATAAGTAATAATATAATACCTGTATAAATTGTAGTACACATAATATATTTCTACTTTTAACATGAACGAACACGTACATTTACACAATCTGGCAATATTTTAACAATCATCATCATCATGAGTAAATGAATGATTTATATTACATCATTCAAGAAACTCTCATCATAACAATAAAACATTCTACCTTTTCTTCTTCATAATATAAAACACAAGGATATGAAAAATTTCTTGATTCAATTAAGGCGAGTAGTGGGACTTAGCATATCATTTTCTAATAGTAGTTGTAAAAGTAGTAGTAGTTTTCAGTCTCAAGCGATGAAAAACATTATGGATATTGTAAATATGTTGGATACTATACGAATTTATTATCATTACTTGGACGGAGGTGCTGCTGCTTTTGGTCCCTCTCTTTCCGCACATTTTGTACCAATGACAACATCCAACTATTAAAAACAAAAGGGAACGATAAAACAAAATTAAATGACTTCAAGTAAATCATCATTTGGGAACTATCTTAATATTCTTCAGAAGGAAGGAACACGAATCAGTTCAACTTTAAACATACAACAGCATTTGAGTATGGTAAGTAATAAAAGCTACGATAACATTAATTACCTTTTCAAGAGCATATTTTAATTTTTGAAGCAAATCTGGAGTACAACCAGAGCTTTCAATTGAGCTAAATTTGAATGTTCTCATTGATTTCCCATGTTCCAGTGTAGTGACAGCCCCCATCAATGGACATAAAATCATTTTGGTGTGGTCCCGGAAATTATTAATTTGAAGTGTTCCATTGGTGAGGACCATGACGACAGCTCGAGAAGTACGGAACCAAGTCCACATACTTGGTAAACGGGTCATATTGGCAGTTTCGGAAATTTGAACATGTCCTCCAGCCTTAAAAGAAAAAGGACCAAGAGTTGGTTATTTTAGAAATTACATTTTGTAAAAAATATTAATAACAAATTATTCTTATTTTTGTATACTGCTAATAATAATTATATGATGATAATAGTAATTAATTATTACACCTTTCAAGTATAAAATACCTTTAAAAGATTTTCAGTCATATACTGTTGGAAATAATTGAGTAATTTGACTTTCTTTTGAAGTTCAGCTGGATACTTTTCCTTTGTATGGTAATGTTCTAGTCCATTTTTATCAATGTAGTGCATATTGACTCCATCGGGAAGGAGAACCATACGAGTTAAATCATTGAAGCTCACACCAATGGAATCGTCGGATAATTGGTAACCAAATCCATATTTATCGGAATAATCAACCCATTTGGCAATCCAAAGAAGAGGGGCGGAATTGGGGTCCTCGGAATCATCATCATTCTTTACTTTTTTGGATAGTAAATCCTGACCCAGTAAACTTGACATTTGCCTACTTAGTACACGCATATGTGTAGCAGCAGTATTTTTAACAACGGGCTCAGTTGGTTTCCCAGACCCTCCTGAACCTCCAGAAGTAGATGGTCCTGGGGATCTAGGATTATGTTCCAGGAGTGGTCGTTTAGATGAAGAAGATGACCCTGGTGCTGTTTGAACAGGTAGTGGTACATAACTTGCACGATTATCTAATCTTGGGGCCATGGTTAAGCACGTTTGAGGCAGGTTAGTTGGGATGTAGAATTTGGTTAAGAAATCGGAACTAAGAATTTCTTTTGATTTTGGTCGGAGATTAGGATCTACTTGAAGCATTTTTTGAATGAGGGCACGAGCTGATGATGAAATTCTATTCGTAGGTATAATGTAATCTCCTCTCTTGATCTTATTATACGTATCTTTCAATGTCGTCGTCTCAAATGGTGGTTTCCCAATTAATAAAGTGTATAAAATACAACCTATGGACCAAACATCAACTTCAAAACTATGACCTTTCTTGGCAAGGACTTCAGGAGCAATATAATTTGGCGTTCCACACAGGGTTTTCTTTCTCTCTCCATTAAATTCAATTGTTGTAGCAAGACCAAAATCCCCTAATTTGAGGTTCATTTGATCATTCACAAAAATATTACCTAATTTTAAATCTCGATGGATTATCATTTTATCATGAAGATAGTTGACACCCAACATGATCTGTTTTAAGAAATAACGAGCTTCGGCTTCTGTCACATATTTACGACGTTTTTGTAATTCCATAAGGCTCTATATCAAATAAATAAATAAAATAAACAAGATTATTAACATATGTATGTATATATACAAATAGCTATAAAGTACAACAAACATGGTTGATTTAATTTCATGAATAGCTAATTTATGTATAGGTATGTAAGTATGGAACAGTCAGTCATTCTCATCCCGCCTTTTTCATTAGTTAAACACAATAAGATATAATAATCTGTATTTAATTCATGACTAACATACCTTCTTTGCACAAAGCTCGAGAATGATATACACATTTAGATCATCTTCAAAATAAGAATGAAAGCCCACAATGTACTCGTGGTTTAGGTCACGATGAATTGAAATTTCTTGAGCCATTTTCTCACGTTGATGTTGTTTAATTAGTAAGGATTTATTCACAATTTTCCCAGCAAATATAGCTTTTGTATTTGATTCTACAAGTTCGTAACATCTTCCAAATCCACCCTTCCCCAAAAATTTCCCACGATGATAAGTTTTTTTGGTAATTTTATCATAAATGATCTCTGGAATGTCCGATACGATTTTCTCTTCAGTGGCGGCTTTCCCGGCGGCTGCTACTTGAGCCATGATGATAATGATTGACAAAAGAAAATCAAAATTGACCCAAGTTCACCACAGGTTGATTGGTCCCTCTTTCCTTCCAATGGTGATGATGGTTTCCAACTTGATGTGATTTTATAATTGTTCTCCGATGACAAAAGTCCAAAAAATAATCAGAAGAAACCACAGCCAAAAAAAGGGAGAGAAATACTTCTTATTAAAATTGAATGTGTGTGGTAGTAACTGCGTATAAAATATTATGATTAACTATATAACAGACTTTTGTAGGTATATATAAGTTATTTAAAGTAAAGTTGGATTTATTTATTTTACTTTTGTTTGTGTGTATCCTCTCATTAAAAAAGTAACTACAACTCTACTAAGACTATAATCATATACGAGGACTAAGAGTAATAATGTGAAATGAACGTCGACGATTACGATAATGATATTTAAAAAAGTTAATGTAAAGTAATAATAATAAAAAGAAGCTTTTTGGCCGTTAGTTAATAGTCCCGCAGCCGAAAAAGCTCTTCTCACACCAAAGAAAAAATATGTATAGTTTTTGACAGAGGAGAGTTTGAAAATCTCAAAATTTAACTGCCAAGCCGGCAATTGGTGGAAGCGTGGACGACAGAGGTGGAGTCACTCCAACATTTAATATTATGAAGGCACAATTGTATAATAAAAGGCAACAACGGTTCGTTTGGTTAAGTCCTAACCTTTGTAAGTAAAATACATGCTATCACACTATTTATACAAATCCTTTTCACCTACCAAGTACTAGTTGTAAGTACCCATTATTATTATGGTCAGTATTTTATAAGTAAGTAAATAATGTATTGTATCATTTTAATTGAATACTCATAAATGCATACTTACTCTCTGCAAATTATAATTGCTGTAATGCCCCATATGATGAATAATATAAATTCATAATTCCAAGGGAGAAAAAGGAAATGAAAAGTAGGTACATGATGGCCAAGTACTGGGTACTTGATACGTTGTATCCATACCTATTTTGCTTGGTTGGACAAGGGTTCATTTACCCCAATAAAGTTGTGGAAGAGACGGTCCTTTATAGGTCAACTCGACGTTTTAGAGGTTTACAATAATAGTTTTCAAATAATAATAAAATCTCAATATTTCTCAAGACTTTTTATTAATCTAAAAGGCATTGCTCGGTAGATAAATATCTAACAACTATGACAATTTTCAATAAAAATTCATAATATTTTAATGAAAGTGGCAACATAAATATAAGTACAAATATAAAATAAATAAATAAATATTTATTTACATATATTTAATAGGACCCTATACGAATGAGTTGTCGTGACTCCTTCTAAATAATAATAATGGGTAAAATTCATCACATTTTCCATATTGTTATTGTGAGAATGATTTTCTATTATCTATAGAATTTTAATTGTGGATTTAAAATAATTAAAAGTAGAAAGAAGGGAAGAATTGAAGGGGGGGCAGTGTGATAACTTTGGGTTTCCTCTAGACTCGTGTTCGTGTGAATGGTATGTACTGCACATGGGATTGCGATTGAAATGCATTGGAAAGGAGGAATATTAAAGAATAAGGAGAGTGAAGTGAGTTGGCAACACGACCAAAAAAAAAGAACACACGAGTTTTCACGACGAAGAGATATTCCAACTTCAAAGTCTCTCTCATGTGTTTTTATATTATTATTATTGAGAATATAATATGAGTAAATAAGTGGTATATATTGTGGGAGTAAAGTAAGTTACTTACTATACTACTTCATACTTATACTCTCCTTCCTTCCAAAACTATTATCTTTCAACCTATCTAACAGTATATCCATTATTTTGAATCATCAACAGAGCTCGTAATTGAATAGAAAATAGAATTATTATTTCGTGTGTCCCTTTCTCGCCATATTACTATACTATACTATAGAGAGATTCGACAAGAGTAATCGAATTTTGTAGATTTTTTAATTCAAAATTATCATCTAGTATTTATTTTTCTTTATTGTGTTTGTGTGTAGAAGTTGTTAGTGCAAGGAAGAAGAAGGGGGGTTCAAGAATATATATTGAAATCAAGCATAAGACGTTTCAGGGGAGGTCAAGAAAAAAGGAAACCATCCACAGTAGAGGAAAAAAAATCTTGTTGGGTCGGAGGTCAAGAGGGCAAATAAGCCTTGACAAAATTATACCATGTCGTCTCCCAGTGCTGGAAAGAGACGAATGGATACGGATGTCATCAAATTGTAAGTTTCTTTCCCATATAAACATTTTTTAAAAGAAATAATTTCTTTTTTTCCCCTTTTTTTTGTGAAAAGTCCCATATGTACGTACAATATGTACGGACGTATGTATGTATGTATGTACATGTGTAGGCATATGCTTGTATGTACACAGTCAGAAGTTCTGACTCAGAACAGCTGATCGACCTTGTTTCACGTCAAATTCATTACTTTTGAACTGAAATAAAATGATTTCATTATTTCTCGTATCGTCATTTCTTTTCCTCTTGAATACATTATGAAAACGAGAATATATTAAATATATAATTCCAAATGATTTTAATCGTGTATGATTTTTTGGAAATTATTCTTTGTTTGCTGGATGATTTATGTACGTAAATATGTATGTATGTATTACTATGTATGTAAGTATATCTCATCAACACATGGCCTTTCTTTCTCTATGTATAAGGATACCCTTTCTATATATTATATGTGCGTATTATTTTACATGACCTTCTATAACTTTTATAGGCTCAATATAAAAATAGTATTAACATTTTATTACAATTATTATAATTTCCTGTCATACTTTTTCGAGGAGTCCACATCTTAAATTTTCTACTTTTCCTTAATTACGCATCAAACAATGATCAAGTTTTTTTTACACATGCACATGATGCGTAGTAGATAGTGGCTTTGTGTATTTATACTATACGAGTACATACCTTATTAAAATCACAATAATTGCGTAATAGTAATTTTCTTTTTATTAATTTTATTATCAAAAATTTATTTAAACGATAACTAATACGTATTGGAAACAAACTATTAGACTGTTTGTAATTATAAATTACAATGGTGTCATTTTTAGCAATAATTAAATGGCTACCTCTCATAATTTTACAATCTTTTTTATTATTATTGTTATTTTTTAAAAATTATTTAGGATTGAATCCAAGCATGAAGTCACCATTCTTGGGGGTCTCAATGAATTCTGTGTTAAATTTTACGGTCCTCGTGGAACTCCATACGAGGGTGGTATATGGAAAGTCCGTGTTCATTTACCAGATCATTACCCTTTCAAATCACCTTCTATCGGGTTCATGAACAAAGTATATCATCCAAATATTGATGAAGTATCGGGTACTGTTTGCCTTGATGTTATCAATCAAGCGTGGACCGCTTTATATGGTAAACTATATTTAAATACCTTAAAAGGAACACTTTTACTATGTCGTGTATCCTTTGTCTTTCACAAATGTCTATTTTAATAATAACAATAATTATAAATACAAATACAATAATTGGAATTATCTTCATTTGTACAGATTTGTCAAATATATTTGAGTCATTTTTACCACAACTTCTAACTTATCCGAATCCAATTGATCCATTAAACGGTGATGCTGCTGCCATGTACCTCCATAAACCCGATGAATACAAAAAGAAAGTTCAAGGTATGTCATATAGACTAACAAATTAAATGCTTTACCGTACTCCTAAAATCATTACTATTGATACTGATGATTAGTAATTATAATGTACACACGTACAGCTTTCATCATCGTAATAAGTAAAACACATTGTCCAGTTTATTACATATTCGACAATTTTGCATATTTTGTTCTTTAAAAGACAGTCCTTCAAAAACTGCAAGTGTATTATTAAGTGGTTTTATGATAAAACTTTTATCCAAGATTATGGCCTACCTTTGTGGTCATGAACTTTAATTTGTTAATGTCAACCCAATTATTTTATGTATAATAGAGTAGTTATGTCCACCCATAAATTATTCAATACAAGTGAATGTAGTAGTTGCATGCATGCACTTTTAGATAATTTTTGAGAAACTCTTTCAAGGAGTAATACATAGTAAAAAAAGGCCCATTTGGAAAATCGTCACAGTGATAAGCGTAGGTCAAGAGGAACTATAGGTATGTTTTAAGAAAGTGAAAGCATATAGTTTTGACTTTACACAAGTCACGTCAAAATATTGTATTATATGCGAAAAAAATACAATTGTGAAATTTTATGTGTAGTCAAGTGTATTTCTGTGTATGCTCCATGACGACACAACGCGACCCAGTTTTCAAATTTTACAGTCCAGGAAAATAATGATCGCTAAGAATGTACTTAGGCTCATACTCATGCCGAAATGAAATAGTAAAGTAATACTATTTCATTTCAGTATCTTTTCCTTGTACGTCTACATGATTCCTGTTGGAATTGTAAATTTTCCAGGAGAGAAAGTTTTCTCTTGGTGAAAGTTTTTCGGGTTGCCCGAGAACGCTTTGGGAAAAATGGGTATTATATATGATATGTGAAGAGTTTGATTATGAATCATAAAATTTGCGATTAGATATTAGATAAACATATTGCAGTGATTGCAATCGGCGATTGTTTCCCATTACAATTAATTTAATATTGCAATTTACAAAATTAACATTTTCTTACGTATGGCTGATATATGGATTCATTTTTTGTTTTTTTATTTTAAAAAAAGGATATTCTTTGAAGCAAATGGGGTGAAATATCGTGTCCATATTTAAATCAAATTAATATGCATATATTATTATTGTTATTATTTTAGAATACGTTCGTAAGTACGCAACAGAGGAAGCGTTGCGGGAGCAAGAACAGGCATCATCTGAACAGAATAATGCAGTCTTGTCCGACTCTGAAAGTTCTATGTCAGACTTCAGTGAAGATGAAGCACGTGATATGGAACTATAGCACTAAAGGAATTAAGCAGATGTGTGCTTGACTGGCAGTCGAGTCCAGGTCAGGATAATAAAATATCTCGTCGCAGTCCCAAAAATCCAATTATTATATATATAATAATATACTTGTCTAGAATCAAAATGAAAAATGTCGAATTTCATCTTACAAACACGAAGAGGACAAAAAGAATGTAAATACGGATGTGTGAATCCCTTTAATATATACTCGCATTATTATAGTTATTATAAAATGGGTTCACGGTTTCCAACACTTCCCCTCCTCTTCCCTTCAACAACCTTTGACAGCGCCCTCAGACTTCATCGCCTATTACGTAATATATTATCAAATAAGTATGAAAAAGATATATATATATGCTGTAGTAATGATTTATTATTACTGTGTAATATATCATCTTCGTCTAGTATAATTTCGCAATTTTCTTCAAGATTTTTAACTACGCTATTTTGAATCGCTAATTTTTAAATGCGCAATTTATTTTTTCCTTTCAGCTTTTGTAAAACAAAATAAATATGTTATTTAGTCTGACATATTCACAGTATATATTACTATAGATATATATGTATCTTATATTATCAATCATCAATTTAAATTATGTCGTTCAAAGTAAATATTTAAGTAGTAAAACAAAATTATATTATTATAAAACTTAGGTACATCTTTATAGAGTCTATAGAAGAATTTTAAGCCAAATTACAAGATTTTCTATGCGACTGGATTATTATTATGCGTATATTTCAATAGAGATTTCATCAAAAAAGTAAAAAATTACACGTATGTAAATTTGCATATCTGATAGTAAAAGCACTACAGATAAAAACTCAAAATTCTAGTTGCGCCCGTATTTTATATATTTTTCCTCCTCCTTCCAATACAATAAAATTTCAAATACCATCTGTGTTATTCTCTTTTCTAAGATATGAGGATTATGTTTTTGTTTGTTTTGTTCTTAAATATATTATAATAAATTCTATACATATTATACCAGTTTAGTTAGAAGTTTAGGATTATGTAAGTACTATTATTATTAGTGTTATTATTATTATTAATTTTGATTTGATAATGATGAAGATGATTGAAAATAATAAGGCGAGAATACAAAAGATACAATGCACAACAGAAGGTGACAATGTCACCGGGACATAATAATATTATTGTGGTTGTACGTTATACGTAAAAGTTTTTGCCAGTGAGTGATAGAGAACAAGGTGATGGAGTTCTTAGTTCTAATAATAATAATAATATTCACTATAAAACAAATGCAAACTATGCAATGATGAAATAATATTATATTATATTGATAATTATTATACTAATTGGGAGCCTGTATCCTACTGCTGGACTTGGCTAGTTTTTTTTCTCGGAGCAAAACAAAGAACCTACTGTGTGGGTTGCATTTACTATTTAAAATTTACAAAACAAGAGTAAAAACTATACTATTATTATCTTATTCTTCTTTTTTTTTCTTTTTTTGTATAGTATGCATGTCAAGTTTATTTCATCTCTGTCGTCCCCTGTAATTAATTTTTCATTCGCATTGAGGGGAAATTTAGGTCTAAAAACTAGAAAAAAAACAAAGTATGTAATGCAACTACATACGATATGTATTCGATTTTTGTAAGAAAGTGGTTACGACATTTCTCAATTCGATGCAAAAATAGTCATTTCAAATTTATATGGCAAACAATGCCGAATGTACGCATTTCCAAAAAAAGTAAAATAGAATCGAAGACCAAAGGATTGAATTTTAATGTCTTTAAAGGTGAAAGTAGCACGTTTGTCATTTCTTTAACGTAAATATATATACAACTTTCTCTTTCCAGTAAATGCCACTTTTCCATTGTTAGGTTCCGGTCAAAACGCCAAAATATCACTATTTTATTATTATTGCGTATTTATATTGTATTGAAAATATTTGTCAGTACATCTACATATATCTATAATAGAGAGCTATACAACAATAATAATAATACATTACAACATTACAAGTAAAACTCAGTAGTAATAATATTTACAATATATTATTAATGATTATGCGTTGCATTTACATACAACAACAACACACATGCCTGCACAGCAGAATATAGCTACTGATAAGAATAATTAAAAGTAAATACTTAAGTAATATGGAATGGACATAACGTAACATTATAATATATATATATATACCTATCTACATGCAAAATATTATTTTTGAATTATTCTATAGCATTAGAATGCATTGTAAACCAGTAGTTGTAATAACGAAAATTCTTGTAAAATGTACAATATCATAGGGATTTTAGTAATGCTATCCTTATTTATGTAAAAGCTAGAGGAAATATTCCCATGCATAAAATCTGGAACAATAACGATATTATAATACATTGATGATCATATATGGCCATTGATTTGAGAATGAATTTATAATTTATATCGATAACTGTAATGAAATATAATACCATTATGTAATTTGAATACGTTTTTTTAGTTTGTTTTGTTGTTGTACGTCATATATATTCGTAAAGCAGATTGAAATTATTATAGCCTCGTTTTACAAAAATACATATTGATACTACATGCATGTAATAAATTGAGTTACACCCGAGTATTGTTTTGCATATGTGTGACATTTGCGTAAATATTGTTAGTTACGTATGATTTACTCTTTTAAATGGTCCGACGAAGTTCATTTGCGTATTCATGAGATAAAATTACACCTAGGCTATTAAACATGTAATACACAAAAGGAAAACATTGAATAATAATACTCTTACTTGAAAACTGATGTTTCAAATACTTTGAGTACTATAATACCTAATAATATCATTGGTACTCTCATAAAGAGTAATAATATTTGCTCGCAAATTGTAATCTTGTGGTATCTCAAATTTCCTTTTCAAGTAAATTAAATAGAGTTCAACTAATTTCTTGCTGATTGGGTATAAAAATAATTTGAAAACTTGAAACGAAAAACATGCAGAATAGTAAAGAAAAATGTACTAGTTTAAGAATAAGTAGGCTCGTACTTAATTTTTACCTCAAATATTAAGGAATTGTACATAATATTATTCTATTCTATATATGTAATACAATAACATTTCTCCGAATATCCACAAATCAGTAGTTAATCTTATCACTGCATGTTTTGATTTGTAAATAGGTTTTAGTAATGGATCAAGCACAGTAGCCAGTACATACGAGCGTGTGTACATAATGGCAGAGTGTACTCTATTTGACAGTTTTGAATTTCGACAGTACGGTATATATATTCAATCAATATATCAAATGATTGCTAAATTGAAAATAATACAAAGTCTTTAAAGTAATTTAGTTATTGTCATAAATAGAAGGGTGGCTTTCCTTTGAAATACAATTCCGATACCACATTTTAAAAAATCAACACTATAAAATCTCATTTTATTAATCATTACTGTGTACATATTACGTATATTTAGAGTATTTTTTATTTGAACATATGTCGAACATGATTTGATTATATGAGGAATGAGGAATTATGTTAGTTATTATTTTTTTGTCTTTGTGTAGGTATGTTACAATAAGTTTTTCCCTTTTTGTGTCAAAGAGAAATGATAAAATTTCAAGAAATAAAAAAGTAAAATATGATCCAAAAACTGGCCTACTTTTATCAAAAATGTCATCTTATTCGACAACTTTCGGTAGATAGGTAGCAAGTACATAAACTTTGAGAAACATGCTAATTTTTATTCTTATTGTAAAAGCAACATTAGGCAACATATATTTACACGATCTAATTGTAGGACTGGAGTCGCCCAGGAACAAAACATATGAAATATTGGTAAACAAATCGTCTTTTTTACAAGTTGTGAAAGTTTGTTGTTTGTCATGAAAGGAATAGCTTCGTACAGGCGTATAAAATGTATTTATTGACAAAGTACATCTGCATTGTATACATATAGCCATCGATACAGAGTTTCATTGTCAGGGTTGTGATGTAGCATATATATAATATATGTAGCCCAACCCACGCCTAGAGGATGTAGAAGATTTCCATCTTGAGACTTCTGAACAGGAATAGGAAGTATCTATTCATTCGCATCCAACCAAATTTTTGCAATTCTCCAAGTACTACACGTGGAAGGAATCTATCAAAATAAGAGTATGTGACTCTCCATTACTACTCTGTATCCTGCTCCTCACATTCAGTATATATCTGAATGACGAAATACAAAGTTCATCAATTTCCAGCCCATTATTGGGCATATATGATATAGAAGACTTTTAGCAACGCAAATACAAATTAGATCAAATGCAATTTCCTTCCCACAGGCTTCCCTCATGAATTGAACGTGTAAAATTGAACCGATAGATGAGATTATTATACTTCAAATTAAATGCCTTTTGCACAGATACAGAAGCTTCATGAAACTCCTGCTAACATTATCGCATTAGCTTATACGACTAGTATAAGTTATGACTGGTATCTAAACTAACTTTTCAACTTACAATAAAATTCCCTGCCAATTTCAAAAGCCATCGCTGTGTAAACCTATTGAGACTGAAACAATTAAACTACTGCCAATCGATCCTGACGAAAACCTAACGAAAAGGCCACACATTGCACCATGCACTTGACACGCTAAAAGTAACTGCATTATTGTCCAGCAGTTAGAGTGGACGAAAGGA